>JAHWFO010049600.1:636606-678632 GCA_023313115.1 Rhysida immarginata
ATACTTTGAAAAAAACTCAATGTTTACAATTGTAAGCTACCTCTTTCTGACAAATACGAAATCGGAAGAACGTTTACAATATAACATTAAAGTTGTTTTTCAAATAGCTTTTCCTAATTCCTATTCGGGTTTAAAATTATTGGCTAAAAGCCTATAATTCAGTGAATCATACGATGTTTTTCCCCGTTAGAGAGATTTAACATTGGCCGTGAATAAAAGTTACTTTGTTGTTGTATTTCCATTATCAAAATGATTGAAGAGACCATTTGCAGGAAGTTATTCCGAATTCTGTGTATTCTATTTATGAGTTTATGCATTTAGCTAATCTTTCGATGTTTTCAGTAGGAATAAAATCGTTCGGGCATATGGAAAAGACTAGTCTTCGAGTAGAATACTGGCATGAAACGAAGGGTCAAGTTCTGAGATTATTCAAAAGTAAGTAAATATAATGTTAATATACACATTGTGCCATCGATTTAAAAGCTATCAAAGAAGAATAACAGTATTATAAGTTTCTTTTTTTTACAAACTTTAACATTCTCTTGGCTACAATGAGGCACTAGGACAGTTTTGCAATGCGCCTTTATGAAAATAGATGGAAAGGAAAAGAATCCGCAACCTGGTTTCAATTTAGGAATCATAAGCATCCGACTCACTACAGACACGGGTACTGGCATCAAGTACTTATCCTTATAGAGTACTTGTCACAGAACAGCCTTCACTTCAGAACAGGCACGCGATCCTGGTCGGATACTCTTGGGCCATAGCACTTTGTTTGCACTACTATGGTTTACGACTCACATTAGTTTTCGATCTCTTGCCAATAAGGCAGGTTTAAACTTGTCTCAGTGTACATGAAAATAGGTTATGCCGTATTGCCACCACATGTCATTATTTTTTCGTGCGGATTCAATCACGCTTTGCTAGGTTTCTTTTAGTAGTTTTTTTCTATCTAATTTTCCGAAAAATTAAATTTCTTAACATTTCTGAGAAGTTTCGCAGTTAAATATAAATGGCATGTTATAATTGAAATAGGATTTTACTGGACCTTTTTTATATATTCAGTGAGGAAAGGCAAGTTAGGTTAGAAGAAATTGCGTTCGAATGTTTACTTATTTATTTATTTAAGCAAGCAATAGGCCAGCCAGTAACAGCTTACATATTTATAAATTTACAAAGAGGAAAAACAAAAAAAAGACACCTATAAAATAGTGGAGCTTACTCTTGACAAATTTTAAGACCCACATTGATAAGATCATCGATCAATGAGCAAACTTTCATTTTAACAGCAAAAGAATTAATTATTGTTTTTAAATAAAAAGCCTTTCCTAACCCATATTATGGGCTCATGATAAAGTCTACTATATCTGAGATATCGCTGAATAGTAAGTGTCCCCTATAATGTTATTTTACGGGCGACTTTTGCATTACGCAAATTTTAATACGTCAGGCAACCGACATGCCCAGAGCCGATAGGATTTTAGAGCATTCGAGGATAAAAAGGAAAGCATTTGCTTTCTAAAGAAGCCTGTACTGTTGAAGCGAGCGGATTTGGGGCTAGCTCTTGATACTTTTTTGCCTAACAGAAATTAACTATTGATAATGTAAGGCGTAAATAATTACATGCTATATCTTAGCATTGAAAGTTTTCAATGTTATCTTAAAGGTACCACTAAACCACGTACATTTGAACCAATTTCGACTGTCATTAATTTTACGTTATATTCTTTCAAAGCATACCGTTACAAGGTGTTTGATATATTACATACCATATCTTAGCATTGAAAGTTTCCAATGGGCCATAATGGTACCACTAAAACACGTAGTGTTGAACTAATTTCGACTGATTTTGACCATCAAGGAAGACCATCACGTGTCTTCACTTAATTCACAAGTCTTTTCTTTGGCTTAGTTATCGAATGGCACAAAAGGCTTTCGAGAGAAAAGGTTTTCCTATTGAAATAATGGAATGAAATATCATTGGGAACTCAGACTACAGTAAATTATACTTAACAATTACGACTGGTTAATATATTCCTCGTCGTCAAGTAGAGAAACGTTCACAAACCAATGGCATTGGGAAGCATTTCCTGTAGATTCTACATTATGACGCGGCATATGGCATAGCATTTTACTTTTTCCTTTATTTTTTCAATTTTCTCTCTTTTTCCAATTCAATTCAATATTTATTATATAAACTATAGTCATAATGCCTCTCAAACAAAGGCTCTAATGCTTATATTATACAGGGTGTTTTTGAACTCGGTGCATAAACCTCACAGGGTGATAGGTAATAACATACTCTACATTTTTTGCCAAAAAATGGATGGCCCAAAGTTCACCATTAAATTGCTACATGGGAAAATGTTAGAAATACTCAACCCATTACGCATGCAAATTAGACCTTGTTATTTTCAATGTGTTTTTAGTTTACCGTTGACTCAGATGAGAACTTAATTGCAGAATTGCATTCGCAGCTGGGAATGTACATCAAAAGCCAGGCATTTTTAAAACTGTTCGCCAGTCAATGTGTCGACGATGTCAGGCATGTGTTACTGCTTGTGGTAGCTCCTTTGAACAGTTATTGCAATCAGTTGTCAATAAAATTGTTTACTAATTGTTGGTAACTTTTTCCCTGTAGCGATTTAATGGTAAACTTTGGGCCATACATTCTTTTGTAAAAAAAAAAATTGTTCAGTATATTTTGTGCATACCCTGTGAAGTTTGTGCACCGAGTTTAAAAATTCCCTGTATATTATTTTATCATATGTCAAAAAGGAAGGTGTCATGTGCTGTAGCAGTGGAAGACAAAAGGTACATGCACACAAGTAATGAGGGGAAATAAAATGAATTTTAATTCTCAGAATTAAACTACACCAAAGAGAGGGTCCCGGCCGCACTCTTTGAAAATACAAATATAAGCTTTGATAGATAAAGAAATAAACAATGAACTCAATTGTCCTTCATACATATGAAGCATAAAACTTCTATGCAATTATAGTGGAACAATGCAGGTGCACGTAGTACACAGTTCTTGCCTAGTTGAAGTGAGCATTAGCATAACATAACGTAATATAAGTATGGCTTCGACTGGAATATAAAGTTCCGTCCAATAATGCGCAATAGCTTCAACAACTGAACGTCCAGATTAGAAGTAACAGGCCTTATAGTGAACTGACTGCCCGATGCGCAAAACTCCGGAATAACTAAATGCTCATATTAACAACGGCTAATAAATTACTTGGACTCCAATCCAATATGCAATTCAATAATTCGAACTTCCGGGTGCAATAACCCACCTTAATAAATTAACGTAACGAGAAAGCACTTACTGCGACTTCCTGATGCTCGATAAATCCATGAGTATATATCCATCCTGAGAGAGATAAATATAAAGGTCTTAGCACCTTATGAAACCAGAATAGGTACGTTGAGAAATAGCTTGGACGAGCGCGCTCCCAATCAAACAATTTTGGAGCCGCTAATAATGAAGCTAATCAAGCTCGCAAACCCCCCGAGGTCTTCCGACAGGTAAGCGTTCAATGTCTATGGAAAAATCCCCACACAACGGATAATAGCACTGTCGTTTGTGTTGAATTTCCTTGCTGGAGAGGACTAGCACACATAACTCCGTATCTCGGTAATGGCGGCTTCACAATTTGCCGCTCGTATCCTCTGTTCGCCTTCGCTTCAAATATCCTCTGGGAACAGTCCTTTATAAACCACTCTATGCGTGCGCTTTCTTCTCTCTCTAAATTTCCAGCCTTGCCATTTACTGCCTCTTTTCTCTTTCTTACTCCGGTCGTAAACCTCTTCCTCTAATCGACCTTTTCCGAAGCCGACGCGATCTATAGAAAGCCATGGCACTACGTCACTTGGCATTGTTGAAATCCCATCGGTTTTCGTGACGTATTTTAAATATGAGTTTTTTATTTTAGATAACTAAGTAAATACAGTAGAATAAAATGCATTAATGCCAAACATGGGTCATTTACTTTTTTAATAAATCATTTAACTTTAAATTTTCAATATCCTTATTTTATTCTTAAATGTATTTTTGCAAAACGTCACAAAAGCCATCTGTTTGCATGATGTTACAAAATCAGTGCCATGGCTTGATTATATCGCGTCGGCTTCGCCTTTTCCCTACAATTGAAATCTTTTCCACTGACGTCTTTTCCGTCATCACTCTTTCTCTCTCCCTATTCGCTCTTTTCTCCGATGATGCGGATGACGCTGTATTCCGCTAACCATCGCTCAATCTTACGTGTTCGACTCTCCTTCAGAGGTCGAAACGAGGATGACGTTGCCGACGCTGACGTCATTCTATCGGGCTTTCCTCTCTCGCGATCGGAATTTTGCCCTGACAGAAGGTATCTAGTAAAGTGTTCCTGAAGTCTTGGTTTAGCTTGTATGGGGGCATTCATGAGAACATTGGTTTAAAGTATTTTATGACAAACGATATAAATTAAAATCATTTATATTTGAAACAAATGTTTTCTTTGTTAATGTAAATTTAAAACAATTATGCAAGAAATTAAAATAATATTCTATACTCTTTTGCTGTTTTTCTTCCTAGTAAACTATCCAGTTTGCTAATTCACAAATAAGTATACTTTTACCCAGTGGTGTGCTGGAGCGGGCTCGCACCGGCTCGCGCGAGCCAGTTGTTGAACTTAAGATTTTGCGATCCGGTTGTTGAACTTCGTAATAATTTCCGAGCCGTTTGTTGAATTTCAACAAAGACATGAAAAATTATTATTATTATTATTATTATTATTATTATTATTATTATTATTTTATACATTAATTTATGTATACAGGGTGTATCTGACGGTGTGTACAAACTTGTATGGGTGATTCTAAGCAAAAAAGTTCATATGAACATGGGTCCGAATTTGAACGATAACTGAGATATGAACAGAAATATAAATGCCGCCACCAAGATCAGCAAGTTAATAACTGTTAATAAGATAAGTTCTGTAACATCTAGAATAATGTCTTTCGGTAAAACAACAGGTACATAAAACTGTGTGGGCTGTTAAAATTTGATAGAATTCCAATGAACAGTTTCCGAGTTACGCAGTCAAAATCGTAACACGTGCTGGTTAGTACTCGCATGTGAGCACGTGTAACGCGTAACTCTTAAACTACTGGTTGGAATTTGATCAATTTTTAACGGTACACACAGCTTTATGTACCCTGTTGTTTTACCAAAATTCATCATTCTAGATATTACAGAACTTGAGTTATTAACTTGTTGATCTTGGTGGCGGCATTTTTATTTCTGTTCATATCTCAGCGTCCAATTTCAGACCCATATTCATATGAACTTTTTTTTACATGATTTTAAAATTTGATGTGGATTTGATTTAAAATTTGATGTTGATTACCCTCCCACAAATCTTACAAATCTGTAAAAAATCTCAAAAATTATTACAGATTTGAAGTCTCAATTCTGATATACGGTAACAACTTCCGGTTCCGGGCTGAAATATTTCAATAACAACTTCCGGTTCCAATCGAGTAGTCGTGGAGCCGGTTGTTAAACACTTGCCAGCACATTACTGCTTTTACCTATATACCTTCACCGTCATACAAAAATAAGCTATTTAAAACTTTCTGATAGTTGGATAGGAGAGATTCTCGATCTGTGAGCCAGGTGCCCGCATCCCATTGGTAGAGGCGTCGGCCATGACAGCCGAGGTTACTGGTTCGAGCCCAGGTCGCAGAATTTTTCCTTCCAATTTTCGATAGAAAATCTATACCTGATGCTTGGTAGGCTTATCTCCGGTTATAATATCATTTATTATTTAATATTTAATGCAATTAGTTTATTTTTTTATAAAACAAATTATGTTCAACATCTTTTCCACTGTCTAATTTTTTGTGGTGTCTGTTTTAAAATCACTTTTAAATAGTAAGTGAATAAAAGTCATGTTAAAATAATCATTTGTTTTCTTGGTAAAATATATTAAAAAATCACAGAATTACAGAATTTAAAAAAATAACAAGATTTCATTATAAAATAATGTTATGAAATAAAATAATTTTACTTTCAATATAATAAACCGTTTCAGTAAATAAATTAAAAAATAAATAAACAATAATTTAATATAGCATTTTAAAACTAAATAAAAAAACTTCAATGGTTGCAGGTATAGCAAAGCATTTGCTGCCCACTTTGACATGAGCGAGAGCTTTCCTGCATACCACTTTCAGGATCTGCAGTACAGTCGTCAAACGGAAATAATCCACACATGAATTTTACTCTAAGTTTTACCGTTTCAATATTAATTTATTTTTAATAATTTAATATTACATTTAGAGTTAACATTATTAAGATTATTAAATTTAAATAATTATAATTAAAAAAGCTATTAAAACAACACGTTAGCATGAAATGTAATATTAAGTATTAAACTCGGGTGGATTATTTCCTTTGGTTGACTGTACTTACACTAATATAATATAAATCAAGCAGATATTTCCTTCTTCTCCTTAACGCTCTTTGTTAAAGGCGCGTTTTCAGCGATGCGTTAGATCCCTTGCTCGTGTATCCGTCAAACCAACAACCAATCAGATAGATATCAAAACACATGCACGTTTAAAGCAGTGCTATCAATGTTAGGGATTTTATCCTAAATTAGCTTAAATGTTTCACCTTAGGGTTATTTTACGGTATTTTAGGGTAAAGTGGCAACTGTGTTGCTAGCTAGCTGCAATGAGTCCCTTCTAAAGCTAGAGTAGTTAGAAGAGACGCAAAACGGATCTTCATCGTTTGACCTGAACAAGAACACAAGCACATGTTGTACCAATGCTATCTTTATCCCTATGGGTATTTGATGAAGGTTTTTTTAAGTTAACAAATAGATCCCAAATTTAGAAATGTTATTCAGTCTTCTGTTTCTACTACCTTCGGCCAATGTGTTTATTAGTACTAGTATTTATTGAATGAATAGTTCCTCAACGTAAACTCATCAAAGCTAAGTACCCTAACTCTATATAGTTATAATTTCATAACGTCCATTTTACAATACAATTGGTTTATTACTGTTTAGATATGTAATCGATTTTCATCCTTTCGGACATCATCAGTATTTTTCAGTTGAGATGTTTAAATGTATGATGTCCGAAAGGATGAAAATCGATTATATATCTAAACAGTAATAAACCAACTGTATTGTAAAATGGACGTTATGAAATTATAACTATATACACTATACAATACAACGTGCGTAAAATAATGAACCCTAACTCTAAAAACGAAAACGTTATCTATTCGTTACCTACTGTAGGTGAAGCAATCAGGAATAGATGCCAGAAAACGAAAATAAAAAAGACGCGTTATATGGTGTGACAACATCAAAGTGGCCTCTGCACATATTCGTACGCATACGTACGTTACGGTTCTAATCATCACTGAAAAAGCGCCTTAAAAGAAAAAAAAAACAGGAAGCGGTTTACGTATAGAGGGATATGGCAGTTAAAAAGAACGATTTTTAATCTTCTTGTACGATTCCTTCGACTCAAGGATGCCTTAAAGAACATGCATTGTAGAAAACATCTACTCAGTGAGCTGACAAGGTTGCCTGAACTGATGGCAAAATTGAGCACAGAGTATTCACGGAGTTGTGATAAAATTGAGAAGGGTAGATATGCGCCCTTTCCGACAGAGGTTTCAGTTATTCCCTAATAGTTGGAAAGTACAAGGATTCACAGGAAAAAAGGTAACAACAGTAATGTGATTCACAGGAATAAATAGCTTTCACCTCACAACTAAGGTCGTAGTGAAAAACGAACCAGAAACACATCCTGCACATAACACAATGTAAAAAAGTTGGAGCTATGGTGTCCTTAGAAACCCATCTTAGAAAAAAGCTTCATAAGGCAAGAAGGTGAAAATGTCACAAAATATCGGACGCATCGTTCGAGAAAACCTGAAACCTCTGTAGTGTTGACATAAAGCAACATCTGCCAGAACGGCACATTCCCGAAGATGGCAAGGGACAAGCCACTTTCATCAACCAGTGCAAGGAGAAATTTTCCAAAAGGTTTATGCTTGCATATATACAGGGTGCCCAAAAAGTCTGGTAACATGGCAGATATCTCAAAGCTGCCAGGTAGGGGAGATCTGATGAGTGTGGTTTATAGGTAATAGGAAGAGGGGATTCATTGCCGCACTCAAATTTGACCTTGACCCCCAAATTTATGGTCATCTATTTCCTAACTCGAAAAGTATTAAAGATAGAAAAAATTTCCTATTGCTACCCTGTAGAGCAACACCACATTAGTATAAAAACAATTCCCAGCCTTCCCCTTGAAAAATTTTGAGAAAATGGGCAAGAAAGAGTCATTCAAGAGTGTCTTCCCCTTCCCCTGCCAAACGGTGTGCTTCATTGCAATTCAAATGTGTTAAAAACCTCAGCCAACCTGGCCAGCTCAAACTGACCTTAAGTGACTCTTTCTCCGGACACCAGTATCAACTTCTCCTCACGCTGATATGAAGTCAATAAGTCAGCGTATGCCAGAGGTTGGGTAACTGTTGGATAACTCAAGAACTAGTAGGGATAATGAGTTAAGGACTATGAAAATTTTGGACTAAGAGGATGATATATATGAACTTCATTTTTGGGAAATGGCGTTGCATAGTATACATATTGTGAAGCCTTCAGGCAACTATAAATGATGCGGGTAAGCTGTACAGTGTCGGAGTTGTGTAGCAAATAACGCACAGTGCGCTCAGTACAGTCTTATCATTTATTAATATGGGGTAGTAAACTGATATACAGGGTGACCCAAACTTATCTAGCATAATTGTTTAGGAACATTGCATGGTTCAAATGGAAAAGGGGATAACAATCGGCTTTCGGGCCAAGGGTGGCAGTATTTCAGAAACCGCGCAGTTTGTGAACTGTTCTCGTGCTCCTGTAGTTAAAGTGTATCATGACTGGGAAAATGTGACCGTTCATAATAAACGGTATGGGAACTGTGGAGCACCACGTGCCATTGATGAGAGAGGTGAACGTCGGCTGCGAAGGTGTGTGAAGGCCAACCGAAGAGCTACAGTGGACCAACTTATCGCTCAAACCAACTAGGGTGCTACCAGACATGTCTCTAAAACCACAGTACAGAGAACCCTGCTACGAATGGGCCTCCGCAGCAGACGGATGGTCACCGCACCCATGCTGACGAAGGTTCATCGCCAAAAACGGCTTCAATTTGTCCAACAGTACATAAACTGGACCACGTCTGACTGGAAAGAGATTGCCTTCTCCGATGAGTCACGATTTCTACTCCATAGAAGTGACGGCCGTTGGCGGGTCAGAGTAGAAACTCCGAAAGCAAGTATCCTGCTACCATTGTTGGACAAATCCAGGCTGGTGGCGGCAGCGTCTTGGTGTGGGGAATGTTCTCATGGCATTGTCTGGTCCCACTGATACCGTGGAAGGCACTCTCAAACAATTCGGTTATTTATCCATAATTGCAGATCAAGTACACCCATACATGGAACATTGTCAGACGGCTGCAATTGTTCGGGGGTGGTTTGTGGAACACGACCAAGAGTTCCAAGTACTACCCTGGCCCCCTAATTCCCCGGACATCAACTCAATCGAGAACCTTTAGGATCACCTCGATCGTCATGTGCGTGCTAGGAACAACCACCGCGTACCCTTCAGCAGCTATCGGATCCTTCATAGTCTGCATAGCAACAGCTACCAGTAGAAACCTACCAGAACCTTATTGACTCACTTCCACGCCGTCTAGCTGCTGTCCGAGCCGCTAAAGCGGTTATTCTGGATATTAGCTGGTGGTTATAATAATTTGACTCGACTCTGTATATACATTGAATAGGGATTTGAGTTCACTTAAAAGTCTGTTACCACTGTATTTTTTATTAAAAGACACGACAATCATCTAATGGTGAATAAAGTTTCCGTTAAGATGAGCAAACTTATAAAGTTCAAGTTTTTGTTGCAAGATCACTTTCCGTAAAAAACGGGATTAGAACGGGAAGTGACGGTTTCTCCCGAATAAAAAAAATGGAAATTAATTAACAAGCACATTTAATCGATCGAACTAAATGAGTAAAACAATACAATTCGAAAGAGAGACGACTTTCAGTATACATGGGAATGATTGGGGTCACGTTTACTTATGCGGTTAAATCTCATATTAAATCTGAGCTTTACGGTTTACGAATCTCTCTGTGCGATGGTTGAAGCAAGTTCTTAATAATCAAGTCTACTCAAAGGTAGCATAAGTCAGCTGATCGTCCGGGGACGTTTTAGTGGAGTAAGGTCCAAGAACTACATGCAAATAAGCTGTTTTAATGTTTGCTAAGAAGGCCCGAGGGGAGCCATAAGACACGAATTCCCTAGCAACTTTTATTATGCGACGGAGGGCAGGGAAGGAATAAGGAAGCAAGGGGAACAAGGATAGGGTTGTTAGTTTCACCCGCTATCTACTTGCACCCTCTTCACAGAATGACCTCGCCGGATTTCTGGAACATATTCAATCTCCACCGGATCGATGTGCGCCTTCAACGCTGACGGATTCGTCATACGGGTGCCCAAACTCTTGTAGCTTCCATCTAGGCAAAAACATTCGGCCCGAACGTATAATTTCTAAAAGGTCTTTACTCTCGTGGAATGGTGCAGCCTCGTCGAGCTTTAACCCCAAATACAAATAATTCTTTCCATCACCCATATTTGTCTAACTGGAAAAATTCACTCATACAACCAATAAACTGAAATATTCATCCTCTCTTCGCAGCTGATTCATTATTGGTAAAATCTATGGCTTCACCGCAATATCTCGGGAATCCAACTAGCCAAATCGAGGCGAAAATGGTTTGCCAAGTTAGCGGAGGTTAGGTATTGTGTTCAAACAGTCTTTTTGTCGTCGTACCGTGTCATCAACCTCATTTTTAGTGCTTAGATTTACGCCATTTGTGAAATGGTCCGATTTTTTTTTTATTGTTTATCATTTAGCACTTTTTTGGATTTTATTTATTTTTTGTCTGAATAATTATTAGACGTTAATTTTCATTTAATTAAATGCGCAATATCACGTGTTTAGTGTATCGTTGTTTTTTATGAGTAATGTGTTTGGCTTTATAATTTCTGGACGCACCTTACACACACAATGCTAACAGAACTGCTGCAAGAAATACACGAAACAGCAACAATTAATATTTCATTTCATTGACATGTGTTTTTTATAGCTATCTGTCATATAGAAAAAGAGAAGGAAATATAGAGTCAAACTATAATGCGCATAATTACATTGTCTGTTAGATATGAATAGAGATAAATTGTTTTTTTATTCTTATTTAATATAACGAGCAATGTTTTAATATACGGATTAAAATCATCAATCATATTTTGTATGCAATATCAAAAAAATTGACACGCCTTATAAAAAAATCTTAGCAGACTGCATATATTGAAAAGTTCTTGAGAAAAATATTCTCGTTCTCGTAGCCTACGAAAAAAGACAGGCCCTGGCCGTGACCACCGAGAGAGAAGGTCTCCGCATTGAAACTTAATACACGGTTACATCATCATAGAGAGTGCATTGTTATTCGCATTTTCACCAATAATAAGCCCTGAATTTGCACTATCTACAAGTTTCAATGTGGAGGCCTTCTCTCTCGGTGGTCACGCCCTGGCTCTGTAAAGTCACCTGACCAAAATAAGTCTAGTAACAATCCAAACTTCATTATTTCCAGCAAATAAAAAACACTGACTGTTAAATACCGAGATAGAAATAACGACCGTTACATTGCTGCTAGACCTATTTTGGTCAGATGACATTTCAGTGCCAGGACCTGAATTTTTCGTAGGCTACGCCTCGTTCTCCACTGACGCTTAGACATAGGGCATAACCATGGTCAGGGTCTATAGATATAAATGGTCATCGAGTTTCCGCCATTTTTCATTGTTTCGAGAAGCTAAGGAAAACAGATCGTTCCAGATGCCGCATAGATCGCACCATAGCCCATCCAGGGTGCCGATAATGGAGTACGACTCGCGTCGATGCTTATCAAATCGGGCTTCTCAATCGCAGTCGTAATCGTAGTCGTAGTCGTAGCGACCAGTCGGAGCTATGGGAACCAGCCTTTAAAGCTTCTAGCAGGTGCAGTGGGGCTTATTTTACAAGCAGCGCCACTTTTCAATGGAATTCCCGCCCTATCGGGAGCTAGAAACTTTATCTTCATTTTTCAGTGGGGTTGGATGACCATTTACATAGACCATGGGCGTAATAGACATCTATGTTAAAAAGATAAATTAACTTTTAAATATCAGAAAAAGTGGTTGTATAGTAAGCGCAACAGCTACAGGATAAAAAAAACGGGCGCATCAACAGCGCCACTCTTGTTTGGTAGCCGGGGTTAAAAACAAATTTACAAAGAATTATGGGATAGGTGTGAACTGATTTGTCCTAAGTTTCGAAATGTTTTAATTAAAATTCACATCATTTAAAAGAACAATAATTAGATTTTATTTTCCTTTTCATAAAAATAATATCAAACTCTCCATACGAATCAAAGACGCTTTTTTTTTGGAATAAACCGCTTTGCTTCATATATTAGTGAAGCTCACGATAACGTAAATAACTTATAATTATTAAGGAAAAATGCATTTAAATTATTAAAGAACATGGCACTGCTAAACGTCCGTGTTCGAATTATTTTTTTACTCCGTCGACATCCCGATGTGTGCGCCTTGCCAAGAAGGAAAAGTATTGTTTACTTCGGATTCATTACGACTATTTTGAGAGTCACTACGGAATCTAGGGCATGCGCAGACTTCCACAATTGTTTTGTAACCCGCTCATATGAGATCGCTAAAGAACAAGTGTTTTTTTCCCCATTGTAGAATCTATTGCGCTTAGGCTAGGGTCACACTGGCGTAAAACGCCGCGTAAATACGCCAACGTAACGACACCAGTGATGTCACTTCCGGTAAATAGCATGGTGCCGCGCTTGGCGACGTCGTTACGTCGGCGTATTTACGTGGCGATTTACGCCAGTGTGACCCAAGCCTTACTATACAACGGCGTTGATGCCAGACTATTTATCCTTTTGCAGTTATGCGCTTGCCTCGGATACGCACTTACTCCACTCCACCTTAAGGTATTTCCTGTAAAATATTCTTGTTCAAATAAAATTCTTGTATTCCATAAGAAATTATATTGAAAGTACGAGCGTATATGCTACTTGTGTTTACAATTTCGTTAAGTTTTATTATTTATTTTCCTTAAGTGTTATCGAATCCTGTATTAGTATGAGCCTTGGAATACTAAATACACATTTACCCTTTTCTTTAAATTTACATTAAATAAAACTTTAATAGATTTTTTTATAGACTTTTACACAGAATGATAAATTTTGTAGAAATTTGCAATTTTTAAACAATTCATAAACCAGGAAGATAATCATAAATAATAAATATTGAAATAATTGAAATATTTTTACAATTCATGCTTTAAATTGAGCTTTATTTAAAAACAAGTAAATTTAAATTTAGATTTTCATATGGTTTAAATATTTTTTTCCTCGTAAATAGAGTAATCGTTACCAAAAAAATAAAGGAATCAAGAATTGAGAAATTCACATTCGTTAAGCTAACTTTAGAAAGTACATGCTGCAAAAAATTATCTATACATACATCAAAAATAAAATTGTTGCCACATTTCTACACACAAGGTGTCTCAAATGAGGAACCAATTGCTCGGAAATATATATTTTGCCACAACAACTTCAACGTGTAATGCATGTGCGAAACGCTTTTGTTTTCAGAGCAAACAATTTTTTATTCATAAGCAACCTACACCTCACATAATAACCTATAGCTCAGAGCACGTGTTCAAATTGGCAAGAGCCAGCTTTAATATTGATGGTGCTTCTGCCACACGATCCATCCCATCTCTCCTCGTAGTCTGAAGTGGGAATTTTTCTTCGCTTAGCACCCTAGCTGGCTCTATGGTTGAACTATCCAGTATCTCATAAGATCCTATCCATTTCTTATTACACCTGTTGGGAAACTTTTCTCTGCACATCCGTTCGGCTTTTCGGGCACTATAGCCTGTTGCGTCATATATTAATTCCAGGTGTCTGCTCTATATCCTATTGCGTCAACAAATCATAAACTGTAAACAGAAACAAATGTCACCGTGGAAACGTAACAGGCGATTGTGGATTGTTTTGCAAGCTAGTGGCATCAAATATTCTTCTGAAAACGAAACAAGCTTACAAAAATGTTCCTCACACGTATTAGCCATTCAAAATCTCATGGCGTATTCAGAAAGTAAGTTCCGTTTTGTAATAATAACAAAACTACTACATACATTTTCAAAATTTTTTCTTTACCAGATTCTGTATACCTTTCACTATTTTTGCATATAGTTTCCAAGCTTATTTAAACACTTATCATAGCGCTCAATGAGCTTCTGCATGCTCACTTCATAGAAGCCTGCGCTGGTGAGGAAAGGTAAGCAGTTTTCACTTCTTTGTCATCCCTGAAACACAGGCTGCCGATGAACTCCTTTAGAACAGGTGGTCGTCACTGGATCCGAGATCCGTACTGTAAGGCGGGTGATCAAGTTGTTCCCAAACTTTCTTTTGATTAAAAAAAAAACAAAACGGAACTTACTTTCTGAATACAGTCCATTGGTTTCTTATCTCAAAATATTCAGTTCACAGTCCTCTATCATCTGTAGATTTTTGACACAAATGGCTTGAGGCACCATGATACAGGTGGTTCAGAATACACGACTCACTGTTTGTAAGTTTTGTAGCTTTTAGACATATTAACTTATTTCTACAAAATAAACTGAAATTGATTCAATCAATTCTCTGCAATATATTCTCCTTGGCGTGGTCAACTTATGCCAGCCTGTAAAGAAGAGAGACATTTAATAGCATTTTCGATACATTTCTTCCGCAATTGCTTTAAATTCCGGAAAACGATGTTTTTGAATTGACTAATACCTGTTATAGGCTGCTGGTATACTTGGATAACCCCATGGAAAAAGTCAGATGAGTAGATAAACCATGCCTTTGAAGATCTACGACACTTTCAGTACCGCTAGACAACAAATTAATTCGTGATATCATCTTTTTTGTCCATTCGAGGCGGCCCAAACGTGGCTAAAATTTGTGAACACCTCTGTAATGTTGCCTATGGAAAAGCGTTCTTTCTCATTATGGTGCGATAATAAAAAGCAGCAACATTAACGAAGACCGTATTCTCTTTTTATATTAGTAAGGGTAAGTGCAGCTTACTTTATTCAAATAAGCTAATATGTTAAAAGTTATAATCTTACCATATATGAGCCAAAACCTCTAGCTACTACTAGTGAACGAGTGTTCATTTTGATATACGAGCAGGTAATAACATTAAGAATGCATATTCTGTTCATCTATTCAATTGCTATGATAACATATTCGAATTCTTCCATATTTTACGATATGCTTATGGTTTTTACAGGTTAATATCCAAACTGGGTAGTTCGAAAATGTTTCGTCTAAGTATATAATGTCAAAAGTTCTTATCTATATATATAAAAATGTATGTATGTAAGTATGTGTGTATGTACGCATGTATGTATATTTATATGTATATTTATTTGTCTCTTATACAAATCTATAGTTTTATTCCGATCTTGATGAAATTGTGCACACTTGACCTTCAAAGCAAGAGGAACAGCACTGTCTACCTGACATTTCTCAAAAAAATGATTCTTCGATATTATTCGATAAAAATTAATATTCAGATGGCAGCACCATCCTTTGGGAACATTTTAAAACAAATTTTCTTGCATGGTTTTAGTTTCAATTTTGTGTCGGCATCTATTGGAAGCATTTTGAAAGTAGTGTTTTCGATTCTTAAACATGAATTTTTACTATATTAATTCTAAAGTTTTTTCATGTGTTCATTTTGATTGTGCATTCACATTTAGATGAATCCAAATTTCTTCGAATTTGAGCCCGAGCTCAATTTAAATAGAGCCCGAGAAATTGAAAAAAACCTTTCAATCTAAATAGAGAAAATTCATGGTGAAAATTCGAAAATATTTCTTTTAAAAAGCTCCCAGTGGATGGCGTTTCCAAATACGGCTCTTTAGCTTTTTTCATGTGTTCTTTTTTCTGAATATTCACTTACAGAAATTGCAACATTTCATTAAAAAAGAGCCCGAGCAACGCCGGGTAAAATAGCTAGTGTAGAATAAAGAAAAAGATTATGTACAATGATCTTCCCAGAATTTTATGAACTTTTACAAATTCCTGCACAATGTCCGTCCCATAAATGTTAAGCCAACATTAAAATTTGGTATAGCTCCAGATAAAAATAAAGTAACTAACAATACCCTTTCAGAACTGTCTTTATTGCTGTCTCAAAATTTTCAAGCCACATCGAATTACTGACACTTAAACTCATGGGCCCCCTCTTTTGGCATGGACCAAATCAATTTTTTTTCCCAAACAGAAATCGATATTCTTCCGACTTATCAAGAACGGATTGCTTCAGCTTATCGACAGTAGCTTGCTGCTACCGATTGGCGTAATTATGTGAACTAGCATTCCTCAAATATTTTCAGAAACATTGTGCTAATTTATTAAGGTACTTTATGCAATGTCTGTCCGTCTGTAACTCGATCTTCGGGTTCCCTCCATTTCAGGAAAGAAATTTCCAACTGATAAGAACTTAACACAGCTGTCAGGGAGTGTTCATACCAAGCTTGGCAAAAACGGTCTCCGGGAAGTCTAATTGGATCAAACCCTAGGATCGCCGTATCGATGCGCAGGGACGATATTTCGAAAAGGAAAAACTTGGTTTCGTTACCAGCAATAATTATTTTTTCAGGAACTTTAGACTGAGAAATTTTTGATCTACCCTCACATGGAGAGACACCAAATGTGGTTTCAGATGGATGGAGCTCCACTGCTCGATTGGATGAACGAAGTGTTTCCCAACAGGTGGGTCGGATGAGGTGGGCCCGTGGCTTGGCCACCCAGATCGCTAGACTTGACACCACTAGATTTTTTTCTTTTTACATTAAACAGCGTGTTTACAAAAGACCTACAACATTACCTGAAGATCTCAAGAACCGCATCAGTGTAGCTTCTGAAAATATCACTTCTGATACCATACAGAACATCATGAAGTCTGTAGGCTACCGTGCACAAATTTATATCGCTTGCAATGGTCAGCATGTTGAGCAATATGTAAAATAAATGTGCATATTACAGTTATTGATTAGATCTATATAAATAATGAATGTTCTTGTTAGTTCCCAACGGTGGGCTTCTCTGCAAATGATGTGAAGTACCTTACCAACTTCAAGCAATTTTTTAGCACATTTTCTATATATAGAAATGTGCTTATGTGATCGGTTTGTCCAGCCGTCCGTCTGTCCGTCCGTCTGTCTGTCTGTAGACAATCCCGCAATTCATTGCGTTGCAATAGAAAGAGTGCATGTATTGAATTACTGGATGATACGAATTATCCTCGCATTCGGGAAAACGCGTTTTGAGAACATACATCGTTCGGCTCTGCGCGTGCTCTAAACGTTAATGAGATGGTGCGCGTGCAGGATGCATGTGTTTGGAGATTATTGAAAGGGCAGTTTTTTTATATCTAGGGAGCTTAGTATTTATTAGGATAACTTGTAAACAAATTAACTTTTTCACAGTCTGTTTTCACCAATCCATTAATACGGGACAGAGCACGAAGAAGTACGAACGTGAGATAGCCGGAATAAGTACGTACTATAATGGCACGTGCTTTAATGGTACAATTATGATACCGCCTTAAAAACTTCCTATAACCAGATATGGCATGTAATATATCAAACAAATCGTCACAACATATCATGAACGAATATATAAGAGTAACTAGTGATAGCAAATATTTGTCTAATGGCGCGTGTACGTGCAAGAATGTCTCATGAATGCATATAACGCGTAAATAATGTTGGTGTGAAATGTTTAGTAGTACGTGTTTTAATGGTCAAAATGGAACTTTCAATGCTAAGATATGGCATGTAATATATCAAACAATTCGTAAAAACGTGCCATGAGTGAATACAACGAGTATATAATGATAATGGTTATTGGATTAGTAGCACGTGCTCTAATGGTGCCATGTAGTACCATACGGTACCACTGGAACTTTCATTGCTAAGATATCACATGTAATATATCAAACAACTCGTAACAACATGTAATGAGTGGATATAACGAGTAAATAATGATAATGGTTATTGGTTAAGTAGCACGTGCCCTAATGGTGCCATGTGGTACCAAATGGTACCATTGGAACTTTCAGTGCTAAGATATGGCATGTAATATATCAAAAAACTCGTAACAACGTGCCATGAGTGAATATAACGAGTAATTAATGATAATGGTTATTATTTAGTAGCACGTACCTTTATGGTGCCATATGATACCATATGGTACCATTGGAATTTTAAATGCTAAGATATGGCATTTAATATATTAAACAACTCGTAAGAATGTGCAATGAGTGAATATAACGAGTAAATAATGATAATGGTTATTGGATTAGTAGCACGTGCCCTAATGGTACAATATAGTATTGTTAGAACTTTCAATGCTAAGATATGGCGTTTAATATATCAACCAACTCATCACGAGTTGTTAGATTTATTGTTATGCATAGCTTATTTGTATGAAGAGCATAATGCTGTTAGGCTTAATGTTATCTAAAACTCACTACTGTTATACATATTGGTAATTAATAGTAGTTAATCGCTTGCTTCAATAGTAGACGATAACGTAGAAACACTTTAGTAATTTAATATGAAAAAATAATAGATGCTTACACACAACGCTTCAGCAATTGAGGCTCACTTCGTTTAATATTATGTGAGAATTTTTACAAATTAAAGAACTTTTATTTTTTTAAATGTATGAGGAATAACTCCCTCTTCATTTACCTTTCAGTTCTTCAAGTTTATTCGTTTAAATTCTCTCTATACATTAGCTTACTTAAATAGTAATTTACAATTTAGTTTTCTCTTAAGGGAAGACCATACCCTAAAAAACTGAATTTTTTCGAAAATTTCAATTTTTTTTTTTTTTTTTGCTTAAATAGAAGGTTTGATGTCTGTACTAAAGTTTTGTATCAGTTTTTAGCGATATATGAAATAAAAAGTTGCAAAAATCAACTTTTTTTACATATGTGCTCATATTTTCAGGAGGGGGTGGGAAGCAAATTTTCACGGATATTATTTCCTTAAAAAATTTCCACTTGCTTCTTTTGTTAAATAGAAGATACTAATATTTTGTATTAGTTTTTCAGCAATATTTGATATAAAAAGTTGAATTTTACATAGTTTTTTACATATATGTTCATATTTTTAGGAGGGGGAGCAAAATTTCACTAATTTTGTTTTGCCCTAACTATACGTATACCTATAATTTCGGTTTTTAAATTCTCTGTTTCACATGTTAGTTTATAGTTGTCTCTAAAGAGAATGGTTAATTGTTTTTTTGGTCACTAGATGCCTCTTAGGCAAAAAAAAATTATAATAAAACAACTTGTGTTTATTTTCTCAAAAGTTCTTTGTTACGGCGCTTCGCATTCTTGCTAGCAATTACATATTAAAAATATGATTTAGCTGATTAATAATTCTAATATTGTCTTTTATAATGGGGAAATATAAGAAATAAATCAATTTGGTAAAGGAAGAATTATTAATGCTAAGAAACTTCAAAAGTTTTGTTCCAAATCAACTCTCAAACTTTAGTTTCGTTTTTCTCAAAACAAGAATTTCAACTTCTTTTCAAAGTTCGGCCTCGTGTTACTCATCCATTTAAAAAGATATTGCAATTTATTTTTTAGCTAAGATACTATGTGCTATTTACTATACAATAGTGAAGTTAAAAATTTTTAAGTGTTTATTTAAAAAATATAAAAAAATCTAATATCAAAACATACCTTAAAAAAATGGAACATTTTAAATGAAAAATTCCTCTTTCAGCAATTCTTCATATTTTTAAAATCAAACTTCACTATTGTATTCAAAAATGCTTTATCTTTTAAGGGGATATAAAAGATTTTTCAATTAATCAAATAGGAAATGAGAACCATGATGCCAAAAAATGGCTTAAAATTTGCTATTTTTATGAATAAAATAAAATGTATGAGAGATAAAGCTTTGAAATTTTGCATATATTTATGATTTATGGTATTCTCCAAGCCCACGAAATTTCATTCATATAAATTAAAATACAAAAAAAAATAATTTTTTTTTAGGGTATGGTCTTCCCGTAAGTGTTTTAAAATGTTGATTAATTCAATATATCCATGTACGATGCTATAACATGAAAATGTGTTCCCTTTATCCGCTTTGGCGGTAAAATCATTCTTGTTTTAATTTTCCCCGAATAAAATAATGATTTTAACATTCGATTTAAAGTAACTGAAGGGTGCTCTTACATAAACTTGAAAACGTCACTTCCAAAAACCCCTATCCTGCTAAGTAATAATATTTTTAATTTCATTAACCTACACAAATTAGTTTTCGAGTTATACGCTCTATTACCAGACTTTTACCTCACCCTGTATAAGGCTAATTAATAAGTTCGAAGGTAGTCGAAATTGATTCAGTGAAACCTGTCTTAATTTTTCACAAATTTTGGAAATAAGGTTCAGATGGTTCATGTCGGGCGGTGACAAATTTAGCATTTCGGTATTTGGTTGTCATTCCTTAATGGTTTATTCATATCATTGTAACAAAATATAATATTGGGTTTACACTTATGGGAAGAAACTTAACATATACTAATGAGTGACATATAACTGATAGAAAAAAATTTTAAAGATCATGTTTTTTTCGTTTCAGAAATGCCATTATTAATGAAGAGACTCGTATGGAGCTGTTTCGCAGAAGGAAGGTTCCTTCATTTGTGCCACTGCTTGGCATTTGGTTACTTCGCTATATTTGTTTCAGCCATCTATTTCAAATGCTGTTACTCGACAGACACAGACATTGATCCAGTGGCTAGGTACACTCTAACGTGGACAGTGATCATCTTTTTAATCCGTTTCATCACTAACTGGTGCGCTTTCTTCTATCTTCTGGTAGAGGTTTTTGGATTAGTTTTGTATAATGCCTTCAAAGGCAGCGTTAAAGTCAAGGCATCTCTCGACTCTGTGCCTTTCATTTGCTTTCGAGTGGCAACTAGAGGCGACTATCCTCAGATGGTACTCAATAACGTCATCCATAACAGGGAAATCTGTCTGAAGTGCAATCTGGATAACTTCGTCATCCAAGTGGTTTCCGAGAAACAGTTGCCTCTCCCAGTCAACGACAGGTACATCATGCAGACGGTGGTACCTAAGTCTTATGCTACGAGGAGCGGCACTAAGTTTAAGGCTCGAGTACTTCAATACGCCATCGAAGATTATGTGAATATATTTTCTGACAAGGACTGGATCGTTCATCTCGACGAAGATTCACGCCTCACAGTTAATTCCGTCAATGGGATCATAAACTTCGTCTCTTCAGGCAATTACGATATTGGTTTGGGATTGGTCATCTTTATGGATGAGAATGCAAACAATTATTTTCCAACACTGATAGACAACGTGCGCGTCGCTTACGACATGGGAAAACTGCGTTTCCAATTGAAGACCTTTCATCGACTATTCACCGAAGGCAAAGGATCCTTTTTAGTCTCAAGTCTTAAAGCTGAAAGGGATATCACCTTCGACTATGGACTGGATTCCTCAGTAACGGAGGATATATTCTTCTGCCTCAAAGCGTCCAGTCGTGGTTACAGGTTTGACTTTATCGAAGGTGAGATTCTAGAAATGAGTGCCTTGACGACAATGGACTGTATAAAGCAAAGAAAACGTTGGGTTGAAGGGGCTGTTAGAGTAGTTCTCTCGCCTCATGTTCCGTCTCTAGACAAGATCGTCATATTTGGCAACGTCTGCATCGTCTTACCTGCCATCATAATCAACATGTGTCTGTTCAACTTTTTTGCTTTTCCATTCAAACTCAGGATATTTTATGAAATTGCTATGCTTTTCAGCGTAATCATCGTGTGCTACATGAACCTTTTTGGCTTCTTAATATCTCTCAATGTACGGAAAGGATGTAGTAAATGGTCTTTCATGATTTACTTGTCACTCTTACCATTCAGTACATTCATAAACTTAGGCATGTGCATCTTAATAGTCCCATGGGCATACGTAAGTGCCATTAAAGATGATGCCACTTTTGACGTAACGAGAAAAGAATTACAAAATTCAATGTAGAATTTTGTACACTGTGTCTCAAAATTTTTTTATTTCCTTCTTAAATAGGGTGCATTTAAAAATAGGAAGAGACCTCTTGGGTCCCCTATATTTTACGACTTAAAATTACAGTTTCTTAAATCAACATGGGAGAATGTTTGATATAAAGATTGATTGATATGCACAAACCAGAAAGCTTTTCCAATTAAGATTATTTTTTATAAAAAATAAGCAATTATCCCATCAATTTTCAAATTCTTTATAATAATACCAGTATTGTAAACATAGTAATGGCAATATATAAATCCCTTCATCCGGGGGAACAAGTAAAATATAATGGCAAAAATGCATCACTGACATCTATTCAAAACTGCTATCACTGGCACTGTTCGATGTTGCCAAAGGCTTCTACAATAACACCCTTACATTTTTCCAACAGAAGTTCGTCCTTGATTCACGAGCGTGCTGTCAATAAGGTAATACTTGAATACTGGAGCTAATGACCCAGTATTTAGTACATAAATGAAGATGAAAAACTAGAGGAAAAATTCCGCATCTAGCTGGTCATCCTTACCAATAGGGCCACCGTGGACATTGTACAGCAGAACTTTCTCCAAGTGCCTTATAGACTACAAAGTAGTAAAAGTGAAAGCCAAATGTAGGAGCATAACTCCAGTAGTCAACTCTTACTTTATTGTGAGTTTTGATCAACTATCTGGTGGTACAGAAAGGAGTAATCCCCGATCCGCAAGCTGGGTCCCTGTCTTATCATTTAGGATTTTTCAGACAGCCCGGCAAGTTGTGGAGTTTTTCCTTTCGTTGTCCAGCTTTAATCGAGTTCACTTTGACACTGTTCTTAGATAACAACTTTTACTCTAATGAACAACATCGTCTTTCTTTTTTCTAATGAATAACATCACTGAACTGTTGGCATTACTTTATTTACTATTCTCATACTTTGCTTACTAGTAAGATTAAACTAACAAATGTTCCTAAATGTAAATATAATAACAGATGTATATCATAATGTAACATGCAATTTTAACTCCTTAGTATTTAAGTATCTTACAATAGTCGTATTCAAATAAAGTCGACTAAATTCAATAGAAAAGATGGAAAATATATTAAAATTTGTAAATAAATGTTTAAACAGGAATGCAGTGCTGATTTTTTTTAAATCATTTATAAAGAAGGTTGATTAAGATCTATGTAACGATTTGGAGGAGAAAATTTACGAAGAAAATCCCTTTCTCCACCAACGACCGTGATCTATTGGGTGACCCTGCACAGTATCTTCCACTGTAGAAGAGAAGTCTGCAGAACGGCGAGACTCATATTGTTCCATTTCTGTTTGCTCACTTTCCAGAGACGATGATTGTTTGTTGGACGGCGTCATTCCAATAATCCAAATCCACAAAAATATATCTGGTGACTTGCCAGGGATATCATGAATTCCAGTTTCATCTTTCATATCCAACATAAATTGAACGATCGAATTAGATGCATGGCTGGAGGCTTTCTCTTGAAGCAGCCAAACTTTGTTTTAGTCCTCTCCGTATAATGCGGGAATTTCCTTGCGGGGTTTTTTTACATGCACTGATTTTACTAGAAAAGCCGTAATTAGCGTCCATTTTTAAGGTTCTCAGTAAGGTCCGATTTTCCGAGACATTTTTCACATTTACTGCTTTCGAATGAAACACAACAATGCGGATGCCATAGCATCATTCCACGTGCTTTCTGTTACGCGTACGTCCATGTGACCCGCAGCATTCACGCAATAAATCTTTGTCAAAGATCGTAATCAACCTTCTGTACAGCGTGACTAAAAAGTCTGCTGCACTTCTCATATCTGCTCAGAAACTGAAGATGGTCCGGTCACAGTTATCTCAAACTTAAAAAGTAAGACACATACAAATTCCAATTGTAAACTTGTTCGGCATCACGTTCTGGACACTTTAAAAAAAATTTTCTTCAAGATCAGATAAAATCAAAATCATGCAGCTACGAGGTGCTACCCAAAATTTGACGAAATGTCCCTCTATAAAATACGGATCTTTTAATTTCCACCATCACCTTCAAAGTAGTCTCCTTGGACATCTTCTGGAAGTTCCCAGATTGGATCATGTTTAGTACGTGCTGCGATTCCGCTGGATCACTTCAATGGAGTCAAATCGCCGCCCTTTTAACCGCAATTTCAATTTTCGGAAGAGGTAGAAATCGCAGGGTGTCAGGAGACAGCGGTCATGTTTTTGTTGATGAAGACCCTCACAGCGAGCAATGTGTGCGCCGGAGCATTGTCGTGATGGAGCAGCCAGTCTTTCTTCTTCCACATATCTGCCTTTTACGCCTCACGTGTTCCCTCAATCTTCTCTAAACTTCCCGTATGACAGTGCAAGGCGATCACAACACAAAGAGTGATAAAAACAGCTGAAACTCCAAATCACTTGGACTTAGGTTGACACCGCATGGCACAATTACAACTGAGACGTACTCCTAACACCATCTATCGGCAAAACTTTATGCCTCTTACGTTCGGTCAAAATAAAACAATTTCGGGAAATTTTGGGTAGCACCTGGTATTCCTGGACACAGATAGTATCCTGGGGTAGTAGGAGACTAATGCTGTAATCCTAGCAGCAGCTGTTATTAATCCTTACGCAAGTAGCATTTGCTCCAGATATTGGTTGATGTCGGCAATCTATCATCAACATCTTCCATGCACAGATGCAGTGCCATCAAAACCGAAGGATTATTCATGCTAGGATGAATCGCAATTCTCCCGAAATGGAATTGTGCGTAAACAATCTTCATTACTGGGCAGATACAAATCCTCGCGGACTGCGAGAAGCATTATATCAGGAAAGCTGGAGTCTGAATAGATGGGACCTTACTTTAATGAAAGATTGTTACAAAGAGTTCAAAGGCGTTGTCATAGACTTTGTGAATAATCTTCAGCTAATAGATAAAGCACCGCCACCTTTAGAGTTATCGCACGTCAAAAAATATGTCAGATGTTTCCAGACCTTTGGACTAGACTAGGACATTCCGGTGATTGGCTGTCTCACACCTCTTGACTTCTTCCTGTGGGGTATATCAAGGAATAGAGTGCATGACACAGTATCAGTCTCAAAGCAGGGTTTGCACCTATGAATCTAGGAGGCAAATGCAGCAACAACTCCAGAGGAGATGCAAAAGGTAATGGCAAAGGAGTACATTCTGGACTAAGATTATCATAAAACAAAATGCCGAGGGGCCAGTTACTGTGGTTTCCCAGTTCTCCTTAATTTTAAGATTATCAACTTCTTGCCTCATCAGCGCCAATGCAACACAACTGAATAACAAATAATAAACGTGCTGTTTTCAGTTTTACGTACTATTTATAAATATGCTAATTTTTTTTATTTTAATCATATTGAATAGATGTCCGGGACAGTTTTCAGGGCTGATCTACCTTAGGTTAATCAATTTGCATGAGTTTTCATTACACCCCGACCAGTGGAAAGTGGCGTTGGTTATAATTGCGAAATTGGAAATGTTTGTTTATCTCTTATGACTGAATTTGCAGTGTCCTAATTTGTATGTTAGAGATTATTCTGACCGGACCATCTGACAGGCCACCCTCAACCTCTATTTATTGGCTGCCACAAACTTGGGATATCTCCATTTTGGGCTGTACAAGGGAAGTGAGGTGTATCAGAATTTTTAGTCATCCTATCTGGTGTAAATTCAATTATTTCAAGCTTCAAGCAGGAATAATAACAATGAGCCCTATTTCATTGGAAGTTTAATAAAAGTTTCGATATTTCAACAATAAAGTTAATGACTTTCCTTCATTCTGTCTCGAAATCATCAGCCACAACACGATTACTTCACCACGGTATTGTAACACGCGCCACAGGACTCAACTATTGAAAAACGAAAAAAAAAAAAGAATCTTACACAAAAGCTATTGCAAGTATGACAAACAGAGGGAGGTAGAAATATTTAAATCGTTTATGTTCGTTTCCAGGCTACTATTGCTAAAAAAAAATTTAAATCTTAATATTTCGAAAACAAAGAAAACGTATCCGAAAACCTTGTCAGGACAGTGAAGCCGTTTTACGTATGAATACAGGCAAAGTGTTCAGAAAACAGAATGTATGCGGGTTGTTGCGGTAACAAATCACCAACAGTACTGGATTGGCAAAACTCAGAAATCTGCCAAATTATCGGCGTTATAGTATTGTGTTTAGGTGGGGTAGCGTTAATACGAAAGATGGCCAACACCATGCTCCCCGATCAAGGACCACCGCCATCACCGCCATATAGAACAACGATGCTATTTCGGCGAAATCTTCCGCCTCCATCACTCGCCTCACCGGATACACCGTGGAACTCTTCTTATTCGACGCGATCCATCGAATCAGGATCATATCCATCGTGGCCCATCGAACCAGACCCGTCTCCGTCGTGGACCATCGAATCAGAAACGTCCATCGACTTAGACATGTATCCGTCATATCCTGGAAGTGAAAGGACGTATTCAGAAGGGATAGCTTCGTGGGATTCCATTCAAGCAATGGAGCCAGTGGAAGTAGTTTTCCCATCGGACTATTAGGTAGGTGGTCATAATTCAGTGACTCGACCATGTAGATTTTTAATTCTTATAATAACTGGATAACATTTCATACCTGAACCATTATTTGGAACTATAATTTGGTGGACTATATCATCAAATGTACAGGGTTAACACGAAATAAGTTATCATCTTTGTATGTTTCCTTCTTTTATTGGTAGCATCTTGTGTATTTCAGAAACAACGTGCTCAGCATAGGCCGATTTCTTGTCTTTATGGAATCAGGAGCTTCTCTGTTCTTAATATGTGATGATAAAGGAATGCCAAGACATTTTCTGAAAGACACATGATGCTTCTAATAGAAAAATGCATGACAGCCATTTGAATTGGGAAAGGCGCAGAAAGGATTTCTATACAAGAAGAAATGGAAATTAGAAAACATCTTCGTTTTCATAATGACAAATTGCTGAATGAGCAAACTTCTTTTGATGGAGACGCCATTATCGATTTTCTAATTGATATTCCCGACATTTTTTTTTTATTTTTTGGTTTATTCTGTTTATATTATCAATAATTTAGTATATAACTTAGGTTTCTGAGATGTTAGCAATTTAATTTATTTATCCCACTGTCCATATTGATGTATTGATTTTTTTTTTGTAACATAAATTTTAGTAATAGTTAGCTTTTTGTATATTTTGTAATTCGGCGACGTAGATCTGCTCAGTCTACCGCCCCCCGATGGGATCTCCAAGCTTTTTGCTCTTACCTATCCTCATTGTTGATGCATATTCAAAGAATGGGAAAGGGGGACGAGTCTAGTTGGGGATTTTAACACTGATTTCTGTAAGACTATCTCTGCCCTTAATTTACTCATGGATCCCATAACTCGTGCAAGCTTGCTGCCCACTTCCTTTTCTTACACACTTTTCCTCCCAAGAAGATTTCTGAATATAATAAGCAGAGAGAAAGGCGTTGGAGTTGCCAAGCAGCCTGCGTGCCCGTGGAACGGGAATGGTCGGTGTAACGAGCCAACTTCGAGCCAGCCTCCGTTTTCTCGCTAGCAACGATAACGTGAGTGAATGCTGGGCATGGCGTGTCTGCATTAACTCTGCTGGCCTATTTCAGAACTTTAATTTTCACTGCTCGCTAAATTATTTAGTGAATACACGTTTCCAATTATTTCCAACTGGGAAATTAGCGATACACGCTTTTAATGAGCTCGAGAGTTACGAGTTACGCCATTCGACTAACGTACGAGGTTTATGTCCGTACAGACTGGGACCATATTTTAAATCAACAGCTGGGGTTTGTGTTGGCAACGTAACTTTATTTAAGTCATAGCTTTGTGCTTTTTTTACACTATTCGTCTCGTCCGTTCTTGCTTCACAAAATAAGATCGGCAATACTCACGTTTAATTTTATTCACTGTATTGACAATTCTCTATGCTTCTTCTTGCTTCAGAGCCCATGAAACTTGAAATATACTTACCTGCGACCAAGTATTTCTATGCTTCAATTACGTGAATTTGTTTCCATTTGTGCGTCAAGGAAATTTAGTGCTGTGCTAGGCTGCGAAGTGTTTGACAAAATTCTCTGGCATAAAATGCTATTGAAGCGAGGCTTGGTGCTGTCGCTACTTAAAATAGTTCTTCAATTTGGTGTACGTGCTCGACAGATTCAAGCTACATACCATATTGCTCAAGATTTTTAGTGAGAGAAAGTGCTACGATTATTTGCTAAATATTGTGCTCATTCTCAACGTCAATTGAATGTCTAACAATGTGTCAATGAATATTAGTTAAATTAAAGTTCTTGCTTGATCTAGACTATAGGTTAAATTTCTTGTTAAGTTACAACCTGAACTAGTTAGTAGGCTTATTAATAAGTATATTTATTATTTATGGAATTTACATCCGCCTTTCTAGTCACTCATTCCACTGCGCGCACTCATCAAAATTTACACATGACAGACATATAAAGATGGTTTCAGAGGAACAGTTTTCGTGAACTGTTCGCGTATTGCGGTAGTCAAGGTGTACAATGAATGGAAGAATGGACAAGATGTGTATTCCAGGCGTGAAACTATAGGGGACTACTGGCTGTTAATGAACGGGGTGAGCGGCGTTTGCGACGGCTGGTTAAGAGTGATTGACGCGCTACCCTCGATAAATTGACAGCCCAAATGAACGAGGAATGCACCAGAAAGCTATCGAGAATAACTGTGAAACGTACATTGTTGCGTCTTGGCCGCCAACGCAGACGTCTGATTCCAGCACCGATGTTGACAAGCGTGCATCGCGAGAAACGACGTGCGTATGCATTGCAGTACAAACACTGGACCCTAGTCCAGAGGGAAAAGGTTGCATTTTCCGAAGATTCTCATTTTCTACTGCATCGTATCGATGGGCGCTAACGTATCCCCCGGGAAACATCCGAAAACAAACTACCCGAAACCACTTTTGGGCGACAACCAGCTGGAGGAGGCAGTGTAAAGCTAAGTTTCCATGCATGCATTTTTGACGCATTTATAACTGCGTCTCGACGCAGAAAGCAAATGTGCATCTGGACGCACATTGCAACAGCTCTTGACGCATTTAATTCGAACGCAAGTATCAGTTTCCATGCATGCATGAAGTCTACGCAGAAAGTTCAACTGCGCATGCGTCATGAGTTTATGTTTTGCAATTTTTCTCGTTAGAGGGAGAAGCTTCTCTCTAACCATCATGCCACCAACTTGGTGTTTTTCGGATTTCTTAAAATATCATTATTAATTTCTGGTGTTCGAGCACAGATTCCATCAAATGAAGAAAAGGAATTGATGGAAGGATTCCTTTGCTTTCTTACCGTAGAATGTACAGCATTATCTGTACATGCAAACCTAAATAAAAGAAAACATCGGTACTGGGTTCTAATAAAAATATTTTTATATTTAAATTTCAATTCATTTGTTTTTTCCAATATATCTTTACACGTTTAATTCATCTTTACACAAATGTAAATAGTACAGTGGAAATATTGGCAATTTCATTTATTTTATTTTCACGTCATTTCGGTAATTCTTTGGTCATTTTATATCGTTATTGTCTTTTATGTTTACATTGTTTTCATTTCATTTTAAATAAAATAACTGATTACAACATTATTTTAAAAGGTACACTCTTGAAAATTTATATTTTGCAATAGCGTATCTAGGAAATACACGCGACCTTTCGCGTTCGTTTAGAGGGCGCGCCCGCTGGAAGGTTAACAAAGCAAGTGCGCTTGCGCAAAACAATCATGTGATCTAGAAAGATTTGAGACGCATTTACAAGTGCGTCAAAAGTAGAAAGCCTATCTACTTCACTTTTCTGCGTCCAGACGCATGAACTCCAGACGCACATCAACCAAGATTCGGAGACGCAGATATCTGTTTCCATGATACGTGCGTCAAGACGCACCAATTTATGCGTCTAGACGCAGAGACGCAGTTAAAAACGCATGTATGGAAACTAAGCTTAATTGTGGGGGTATGTTTTGGTGGCATGTTTTGGGTCCAGTACTTCCTCAAAGCCTGAGCGCGAAAACGTCATACATTGTTACTTCATATACGGTAGGGTATTGTTAATCATATTTCAACCAATAATAAGCCTGAAATTGTCCCTACCGTAGGTGATGTAATAATGGACGATTTTTCCGTGAGCAGGCTTTCTCTCCAGGCGGTATTGCTTTAGTCAACACCTCCTAGAAAGAAAGTCTATGCACGGAAACATCATACATTGTTATATCATCATAGTAGTGCATTGTTATTCGTATTTCTACCAATAATAAGCCCTGAATTTGCACTACTATGATGATGTAACAATGTATGACGGTTTCCGTGCAGAGGCTTTCTCTTTAGGAGGTCTTGGCTATAGTCAGGTGACTTCTTGAGTGCCCAGGCCTGTCTTTTTCGTCGGCTACGACTGGTGCTATTGCAGAAGTTCAACGTCAGAATCTAAGTGCTTCAACAATACATCATTTACGGCCTCGCAGTTTTTAGAAGGCTGTGATTCCATCTCAACTCTGCGAATTTTTTTTAAAAAATTGAATTTTAACAATGCATAGAACCCCTCTTGTTAGGGCTGTTCTTGGAATAGATAGTTCTTAGAAGCTAACGTTTTCTTGAAAATCTTTAAAAATGAGCAGTAACTGGAGATAATGGAGAGTTAGCAGACCATTGAGAAACAGTGGAAAGGCAGCAGAGGAAGCAGTCCCGTCGCTCGGTGCTGTATGGGTTTCGCCAGTGCACGCTGGGTCACGTCTGTAGTGCTTTCCTGTAGTGCAGCCTTAGGAAGGATTGCTTTTTGCCACAACAATGGAGTTGTCGCTACTCTCTTCATTTAGGCGCATGCGCTCGCGCGGATTTCATCTATAGACTTTTTAATCGCCTTGTATTTTACATGGGAATTAATCGTAATTTTTAACTGTACCTTAGACTTCGGCATAATATAGAGACAAATGCAAGCCTTTATCTTCTATTCTCTTCAACTTACTATCTTTATTTTCCTTTTATTACAGGACAAGGAAACGGGCTCCAAAAAAAACGAAAAAAACAAAAAACAAACTCAAATCTGAAAATATTCATTAACATTTCGTATTTCAGCAATACCAATAGAACCATAAAGGTAAAATAACGGATTTTAAGTGATGTACTTGTCCCATATTTTCTAACCCTATTTGAGTTCAGTAAATGAATATTTTTCTTTCCTTGCAGACAGTTGAATGAATCGGCCCCACCTTCTACCTCCCTCTGTCGCCTCCAATCCTATCCTCTTCAATTTTGGATTATCTTCAAAATTTGAAAGAGAGGTCAGGAATTCCATGGAATAGCTGATACATAACCCTGGAAAACAATTGTTTAACTTTCATACAAATATAATATTGTATATAATGCATATAAGCGTAATTGTGTTTTATTTGTTATATTTTAGAGACTCCTCAATGAAATTTTATAAACACATCTTTTCGTGCGTATGTTCTTCTGGAGTTTTACTAAGCATATTAAACAATCTTAATTAGATATATAAAGTAAATCATATACAAGGTGTCAATTTTACAAATGGCAAAACTGGACTACCGTAAGCGGGATATTTCGCCATTCCGCCTGGTTTACATTGACCAATTCCGTCAATGAGGAAGGTAGGGTGCTGCACCCATCGTTCCAATTCGTCTTACAGTTTCTTTATGGGACTGAGGTCCGGAATTTGTTCAAAATCCATCCGGGAGGCTTGATTTGCCGCATACCATTGAGGTGTAGCCCTGGAAACATGACAAGTGGATTGTCAAGAGGTATTCATCGTTTTCATAGAACTGCCACAACGTAGGAATGTCCAGAATGTCTCTGTATGTCTCGGAATTCATGAATCCCCTGCCGAACATGCTGAAATAAACCCACACCATCACGCCACCACAATTATAATTCACGATGGGCACAATTATAATTCACGATGCCCATCCGACTTAAAAACCGTAAATCGTGATTCGTCACTCCATAATACTTGTCGCCAAAGAGGTTAATGGGCGACTGCTCGACCATAACATCCAAGTACATGGGCTTCTTTAGAAGATTCTTGATTGAAACCTATATATTAGTGGCCATCTAGAATTTGCTTACCACGGCATACATTGGACGGGTCCTCTTTTTTTTCAGCTCCCTCTGCAGCACTCTCCTGTTTCATGTTATTTCGGAACGATGATCTTTCCTGATATATCCCTTTATCTTTCATGTGTTGATAACAAACGATACAGTCGGTTTTGCATCAGCAATGCATGGTATATTCATAACTCCTATGGAGCATTCTATTATAATGCTCGTTTCGAAATTGGAAAGCTGTCTCCTATTAAAACTTCAACTACTGTAATTCGACTGAGATTCAGGCTCGAATGCGTTTTTGCTCCGGATTGTGCAAATGTGCCACCCATCTTGCAGAAAATTTAAACTCAAATGATTGTCTGTTAAGGAAAAAAAGAATTCTCTAACTGTATTTCGAAGACCATGCTTTAATTCTGACTGGCTGTCACGAACTTTATGTGTTTACGTGAGCACCACAAAGAACACAAGTTGGGCATAAGTTGGCAAGACATTGGACCTATAACACAGGCCAACGATGAAAAATCATCTTTAATAAATTTGCCTTATTCTTGTGGTTTTTACTGTGCTGAATCCAAATCTGCTTATAGTTTTTTTCTTTCATGTCACGTTTCCACGTTATGCACATAGAGACCGCAATGTTAAAGTAATGGGCGTGAAGAGAAGCGGCTGCGAAGTACGCATATTGTGGACCATAATGAAATATATCAGAAGTGTTTCATTGAAAAACAAGAAATCTGTGAGTGATAGCAAAAAACTGAAGTCAGATACGAATTCAGCACATGCATAAGCATAAAAATCAGCTATTAACGTTAAAGATGAGTTTATAAAGTTATTTTTGTTGATCTGTGTAATTGGATCCAGGCCAACGTTGGCTGCAACCATTGGGCCAACTTTTTGCCACCCTCTGCACTGCAGTTACCCAACACTTTTTCTACATGCTTGCCAATATTATGCCAACATTTTAAACAATATTGATAAAAGTTAAGAAATTAAACACTTCAAAGATATAATGGAAAAAAAAAAACAAAATTCATAAAAAATTACTAATGAAAATAGGAAAGAAAATTCCCCATCTTGGACTCGAACCAGGACTTTCAGCTACTCTAGATGACGCCCTAACCAAGATGTCGTCATCTTGTCTCACGTGCATAATGCGCGCACCAGCAGGGACATTCGCTTAGTGAAGTATTTTTTATATAATTAAAATGCTGTAACACTTGTTCTTTAAAATTTTAAAGTAATATTTTAAACAAACCTATTCCAATAAGTAACAATAGTTAATAATCTTTTCTGTTACATACGATCGCTTTGATTAGTGTTGCGAGCAGTGTTGCCAACTTAGCGGATATTACTAAAAAATTATGCCTTATTGGGATTCTTGTGTGGCACCGAGCTACCTTTGTCCTTTTCTTTGGTAATGACATTATCAGAAGAAATGGGAGGGAAAATTCCACGATCTGAATTCGAACCAGGACCACGAATATCACGCTCGTTGCTTCTACCAATTAGGCCATCGTGAACACTACTACAATTACCAGGTAGTCAAGATGTAGGCTCTGGTAATTTTTAAGAACATCTGGTGACAGCTGATCCGTCTCAATCCGATTGAAAATTGTGGCATTAAATGGTGCGAAGCTTATGTTCAAACGGAAAGCAGTTTACTACCGTAAACGACATGAAATGTGCAATTAAATAGGCATGGGATGGTGTAACCTTTGCACTTCGATTTCAGCGTTTTAACTGATACGAAGCGTAATCCGTTCTTATGTTTCAGTGGTCTTATAATCATGTCCATGTATTGCTATTGAATTCTTTAATTACTTGCAATGATTGTTTCTTCTTTTGGCAGCATTAAACAAATTGTGACGTCGTTGTTTGCTATGCTTTAAACCTGACATTAATGAGGTTAAACCGCGGGGGACTATCCATATGTATAAAAGACCCTCATTGAATCATCACTAATTCTCCCACTTTCCATATAGGTGGAAAGCTGAAATATAGCGTGCTCATTCCTTTCAGTGTACTTATAAATGTTAGGTACGCTTTATGTCCCTTTGTAACATCCAAGAAGCGGAAACGGGTATACCCCTAAACTGTATAATATTAAGGAGTCTTGCTAATCAAGAGTTGCTATACCATACCGGCTTCTGCTTTCTCTTTCCAACACAACAGATTGTCCGTGTACTCTAGTTTATATATACCGGGTGACCCAAAAGTGTGTTACGATACATTTTTTCGTGAAACTAATAATTATTTTGCCGTGACGAATTCTTTAGTAAAACAATGTTACGTGTGCCTCGTGATTCTTATGAAAGCACTGAATTGCTGGAAAGCAAACACTGAAAATGTCGTTAACAATGTAAAAAAACGTAACACACTTTTGGATCACCCGGTATAAAAAGACTAAATTCCACCTAAATGTAAACATAATCAAAATAAAATAGTCAATTTAAATAGCCATTAAAAATTAAAAAATGGCTATAAGAAAAAATAAAAAAAGCAGCTGAACAACAAAATTAGGTTGAACTCTTGATTATTGGTGGGACGTTCACTGTAGATACACTGATGAAACAACTGATGGAATAAACCAATGGAACAACTGTTGGATGACCAAAATACAGTTATCAACTGATTACCAAATTGTTCCCTAAGCTTATTCCATATGTGGATCTGCATACACATCCCAGCATTAACACAAAACACAATGGATTTCGACCTAATAGATCACCTGTTTCTTTTAGAGGGGTTTCTGCTTTTTTTCCCTACAGAATACACATATATAGGAAAGGTTGGAGAGCAGTAACCACCTTTAGCCATAATGAGGGCTTCAATGCGATACCAAAAGCGTTGACATGCCCGAATTAAATGATCCTTCTGGATGTCGGCCATTAACCGACCAATGGCGGCCTTGACGGTACCAATGGTAATTCGGGAATATCGATTAGCTCACCGTTCAACAACGCCTCACATGTGATAGTCCAGGGGATTGAGATCTGGCGAGTTTGATGGCCACAAATTCAGTGCGATGTGATCATGCCATTCATTCTTGTGTTGTGACAGCTTTATGTCCAGGTGCAGAAAGATATACGGCCTGCCACGGCAAAGGCTGTCTATCTGGGGCTTCACAACTGGTTGCAGCTCCGCAAAGTACCAGTAGCATTCACTCAAGAGCCTGTGGAAAGAAGCTGGATGGCATGACGTGTCCTTCGCTTCTCACCACCCCTAATCTTTGCGGGATGTCTGTCATTTCGCAGGTTCATTTTTTTGGTGTTGGTCGAAATTTTTTTTTCAGCAGAAAAAAACAACAACAGAGCATACCAAGTTCCTCTGGATGTTTGGCCTCAACCGCTTTTTCTTGAAGCAGTCGTTGTTCTTGTCATTTCCCCGTCATTAACTGTCCTTTCCTCATAACATACGACTTATAACGAAGGTCCTCTTGCGCCAAGGTGCAGATTGTGCCCTCGGAAACTTGGAGATCTCGGATGATGGCTTTGATGGACATTCCTGCGTTCGCATCGAATGTTTTGCACCTATTGTACAAATGGCGTTCTCATACAAGTTCGAACGTTGTGCGTGCATTTTGCGCTTAGCTACAGGCAGCCTGAGGCTTCCAAATCCTTCGGAAATTTGGTCAATTGCTGTGCCGTGCCTTTTCATTTCTTGAGTTAGCTGATAGTCCGCCATTGATGCTCATAAGATGAAAGTGTAAGTTACATATATACGTCTCAATCATAACTCCGCGCCCTGTATTTACCGTAAATTTTATTTTTATTATGTTTAAAATTTAAGAGAATTAAGTTATTTACCCATTTACATTATCTCTTATGAGGAAATTAAATTCAAAAATGGAAGAAACTGAAATTCGAACCGCCCTTTGGAACGGGTTGTGTTCGCTTTTTTTTGGTGCATATTTTATATCGACTGGAAAAATAACAGGACTTAACTTCGTGAAATACATAAATTTCAATTTAACAATTGGAGAATTCCATTACAACAATGGATTTTGCCTATTTCATTTTTAACGTGGAAAATTCCTTCCAGCAATGTCTTATTCAGCACTATACTTAAAACTTATATTTATTTAATTAGTAAATTTTTATATTCTCAGCAGTTAATATTATTTTGAAATAAAATGAACTTAAATAGAACTTATTAATCTGAGAATTTTGATATATTATTCAATTACCACTTAGGGATTCATTTTAACATCTTTATAGTTAATCTTATAAATCTATCACCTTTTTAAGAACTGGCTTTCCAAAGGCTAGTGACTCTTTAACTATATGTAATTGTTTTTGGCATACGATTTTAAATTTAATGCCTAAATTTAAAATTTTATTATTTAAAAACTGACAATACAATTTGATTAAACATTTCGGAAGAAGAATTTTCAGTGTTCTTTCTAACCCTCATAATGTTTATTAAATTCTAAATATTAAATAAAATATCACTGTTCTACAAAAACAAAATATTGTCTTCCTTTTTCTGAGGAGGGTAGATGTGATTCTTATAGAATTTTATGCGCTGAATTCAAATCTGCTTTTAGGTTTTCTCTATCAGGCATAGTTTTCAAATTGTTAGACAGTTGTTTAATTTTTTTCCAAATGTCTTTTCGTGCTATTGACATACATAATTTTTATAATAAATTATATATATAAATGCATTGTTGTGGAAAGACAAATGCATACTCACCTCCAAGTGCATACATTGAAATCAAATCTCCCTATCATGTATAGTTTTTTAGTAATATGAGTAAATATCTTTAATTGAAAATAAAGATACTGAAGTTTATAAATAATGAATATTTAGTTAAAAAAAACAGTTGGCAGCATCAATGTCTTCACTTGTTTTCATATACAAATTGTTGGCATTTCTAAATCTGTGTGCAAATCATTCTGAGATCAATAAGAATTGAGCTTCAATTTTGTATTTAGTCTGATTTATTTATTTTTTATTGGAGGTATTCTATCATGCGAGTATGCATTTGTCTTTCCACAACAATGCATCTATAAATAGTAATGTATTTATAAATATAAAATAAATTATAAAAAAATGTATGTCAATATCACAAAAAGACATTTATAGAAAATATTAAAGTCGAACAATTTGAAAACTATGCCCGATAGACAAAAACTAAAATCAGATTTGAATTTCTCATAGCAAAGTCCTTTAGAAACACTTATTTCACATCCGGGAAAATAAACCTTGTAGAACAGGATTAGTTAATATTAATTGGAATTATCAAAGTCACTTGATGGTAGTCAGTCAATTTGCTTAGTGATCACTATTCATTATGGAAAAACTCAATAAATCTTCTAAAAAACTTAACACTTCTGCATTTCCATGCTTTGAAGCTGGCATTCTGCATTGGTGGAATGACAATACGATAAAATCAAAAACATCTTTCAAAATTTTATCAAAGATTGACAAAGCTATATTGTTGAACCCTGTCAGACAATCCATAAAGAATTTTAGTTATTCAAGTAGCAGTGCAGAAATGTAAAAATTCTGCATATTATTAACTTAATCTTTTCACAAGATTAATATTATTTATTTTAAATATTTATTTAATTGTTATCAATTTAATATTCAGAATTTAAGAAATATTAATAATTATTATAAGAATTATATTTTCAATTAAAAGTCTAAATGTTTAGCCATGTTCAATGAAAAAGTGTCAATTTATATTTACACAAATATAATAAGTTAACTGTTATTTTTAAAAATAGATAAAACATGGAAATAAATCAATTAAAGATTATTTAAAAATTAATTTATTATAATTGGAATGTTTTAAGATGTTATTTATAGTTTAAAAATATTCAACTAAAAGAAAAAATGGCTTCATTGTTTATTATGTTTAAATAATGAAACGAGAACATGCATCGCGTGATTATCCAATTGTTTCTCCGTTCCACTAGCAACACGCGCAAGAAGAAAAAAGAAAGTAAAAAAAAAAATTTGTCGAAAGCCATTACAACTTCGATAGTCACAGAGGGAGGCAGCAACATCCAAATTCTCTCCGTACATTAACCAGGGTCATTTATTAAAAAAAATAAAAATAAAATAAGCCATTCATCTACTTTATTTCTCCAAGTCTTTTGAAAGCAAAGAAAACCCGTTCAAAATTTTTACAGGATAAAGTTAAGATTAAAACTCTAGAAACAAGAATGTCGTGTGGTTGTAACGGAGGTAACGGATTACCAGAGCCGGACTGCGCTAGCACAGAAGGTTGCCAATGCCTCGCCATCGTAGCGATGTGTTTAGGCGCTATGGCCTTAGGACTACTAATTACTAGTACACCGCCCGAAGACGATACGGCAACAGGAACACCAACAAAGCCCCCACCATATTCAGCCCCACCAAGCTCTGCTCCACCAACCTATCCACCTACCTATCCACCTACTTGCCCATCTCCCTATCCATCTCCCTATCCAGCTACATATCCACCTACCTATCCACCAAAGAGTTATCCACCAACTTATCCCACGCCATACTCATCGCAACCGACTACATATTCATCGCAACCGTCTAGTTATCCAACTTACCCACCTAGTTATGCATCACAAATGTCGACGCAAATGTCTACTTATCCAACGCATCCGCCTTCGTATCCACCTCCGTCAACGCAAGCAACAATGTAGATGAAAAGTAACATCGAGGAAGACGCTGAAAAAAGGCAAGTTATTCAAAATAGTTGCGCGCTTATTAATTTAAAATTAAAGTTTCTCGACAACTGCGAAGGTCAGGATTTTAATACCTTAGCTGCTATTAATGTAACACTGTATTAAAAATAGTGGATGCACAAGTATAATTTTCTTAAATATTAATGCTCGTTAATGACTGCTTAGGCTAACTTTCTCTACTATAGTTATTATAAAGCAGAACCTATTAATTTCCCCAAATGATCATAATGGTAGTTTAAATTTAGATTTCAATGATCTTTATTGCTTCATTAGGGTTACTGGTAAATTTTCGGTTTCTGCACAATCGCAACCGCGAGTCAAATCGCAACTTGAATTTATTTTTTAAAGACGAACTGATATATATCCCAACCTATTTGGTTGCAGGGGGCAGTTGGTTTCCCCCCGGCCGGTTACAAGAATCGAGACATTTCAATTTGCGGATTCAGTCATCGCGCGATTGTGCAGATATCGAAGATTAACCGGATTACTCATTAATTATACCCATCAGCATGGTTAGATTCTTAACTCTAAAATAACCGATCAATTACACTATTAGATTTTCATAGGCTTTAAAAGTTCTTATTACAAGCATGCAAGTGTTTACCAAAAATCTTATTTTTCTTGCAGGACATAAAAATAGAAAAATTTGATAAAATCAAAGATTGGAAATTTTTACACAACAAACCACTGAAGGTATTTGTATGCTAAAGAATGGTATTTTGAATAACTTGATTTTATAATGCCTATAGAGCTTGATTCAAGTCAATGAACGAAATTGGAAAGCTTGTACTGCTTTTAAAACCCCATGCACCACATTCTGTTCTAGCCTTGGCTATGCTACGACATCGGATTTTCCATTGCAATGGTGTGCGCTGAAGGGCGCAGACTGGAATGGTGTCGCATGATTCATTATAGACTTTCCTTAAGGCCAATAATGTGAAATCGATTTTCCAAGTCGAATGCATAGCAGTCTATTGGAGCAGCATCTGGTGAAGCCATGGGAATGTTAGTGAAGTCGAGAGCCTCGATTCCAGTTTCTATACACAATTCTATCATGGTAAGTCAATTTTACCGTGAGGCTTGAAGCCTTATTTTGTCTGCATCGTAGAGACGTGGGATAATAGAGCGATAAATTGGTTCCACAACTTTTGTGGATCTTTGCGCAGCTTTAATTTTCCGCCATGGTATAACAAGACAAGCATAAATCCTTTATTTTCCTCGCTTTGTCGCAGTCTTCAGTCTTTATACCTTTTTTGCGACAAGACCTTGCTCTAATCTTGTTGCAGTTGCTTAATTAGACCCATGCTGCTTTTTGGGTTAGCACTTTTCTCTGGCTCTACGGTTTTCCAGTGTAAATTACAAATCCTGTATACTCCTATGTTGGATTTTGAGATTAACGGTCTCGATGCTAGCCTTGACTTTTCCTCACCACTTTAGTAGTGGAATTTTGGGATACGGCTACTCATTATTGTGAACTGAGCTTGGTTCTTCTGCAGTCCACATTTGTTAACCCTTTGTAGGTTATGCACGGCTGTTTAGATATAGTGAAGTTGCCATTTCTACATTGCTCAATTATCCCTTAGGTCGAAAAGGGTGTTTATATACTTCCCAAAATGGGTTTATTCGCGGAGGCATTTTCTCTAAAACTATTTCCTCTTGAGAATAGCTTAATACGTACATCGTAGACTCGCGAACTCGAAACTTATTCCAATTTCGTTCACATAAACGGGAATCTACTACTACTGTATTACTAAGTTGGAATAAATATTTATTTTTTTCAACTTTACAGGTCAACTATTTTCGGCTTCCATCTGCCTCCCTCAATCTCTTCCATCGTCACTTGTTTGGATCCACCTTCAAAATTTAAATGAGAACTCCGTCTAGATATCTAAAGATGAACTTGTAAAGAACCCTGGGAAAAATTGAAAGTTTATAAAATGTCAAACTTCTAATGGCTTATTTAAAAAAAAATTGCAAAATGAGTTAAAATGAGTACTCTGGAAAAAAAAAGTAACACTTTGTACAAAGTAACACACTGGACGAATAAAATTTGATAAACCCTCAGTAATTCGAGTTTATTTCAAACTTAATTTTTCTAGATAAAGCTTGGTTGTCATTAACATTAAAATGCGAGTTTTATTAAATATCTGAAGAAAACTTCTTGCCCAATTTTGTATTCTAAAATAGATTGCTGTAGTATACTATACTAAATTTCAAGGCTGAATTTCATGAGTAATAAAGAAAACTGATGTGTATACAGGGAGAGTCGAAAAAAATCCGGCGTGAGGGGAAAAGAAAAACCTAAGTGTGTATTTTGCAACAATAGGGTTATTCAACAAAACTTATTGTCCTGGGACTTAGTTTTTTTTTCTCACGCCGGCTTTTTTTGACTCTCCCTGTATAATTAGTATAAAAGGCTATTATAAAAGTACGGAAATTATTTAAAAATGAATTAAGAGATTTTAATAATACTGAAACTATTTGAAAATACAGGTTGATTCACAATAAGTTTATTAAGTTTGACTGCTTATTGTAGAAGTCTGGTTGAGCAAAACGTCATTTGGACATAATTCTTAGCCGAAGAGAAAGACAGGCCTGGGCTCTCAAGTCCCTGACAGTAGTAGTCTGAGGCTAAGGTCAAAACCCCTCACCGGTGAGAGAATGACGTAATTTCTCACTGGGCTAAACCGTCTTTTTCTCGGTGAGGACTGAGAGACTAAGCCATGGGTCACACTGGCGTAAAACGCCGCGTAAATACGCCGACGAAACGACGCCAGTGATGTCACTTCCGGTAAATAGCATGGCGCCGCGCTTGGCGACGTCGTTACGTCGGCGTAATTACGTGGCGTTTTACGCTAGTGTGACCCAGGCCTAAGGCTAGGGTCACA
>JAHWFO010049600.1:678732-713033 GCA_023313115.1 Rhysida immarginata
AAAAAACGTCGACGTTCAGCTGTTCACACTGACAGCGTATAACGCAGCGCAATTTGTGAAGTAGTTTCGCTATTGCTTTAAACCATGGCATCACTTGAAATAGCTTCAGCATAAATGACAACAGTATCGAACTTTATCACAAAGTCTGGCAATATTTTAATAGCCTGGACTTTTTTTTTTATCACAAAATTAGCTAAACTTCCTCACTGTTTCTACAAAGCATTCGCTATTGTACATCGCTCTTTTGTCGGCCAACTTGATGGCGGGCCAATCGCTCTTCTGATTGGCTGATGTTCGGCGTAAGATCTTACGCGACGTAAAAAGTTGAACAAAATTCAACTTCGGCGTAAAGCACGGCACCATGCTATTTACCGGAAGTGTCATCACTGGCGTCGTTACGTCGGCGTAAAACGCCACGTAATTACGCCGACGTAAATACGTTGCAGAAAAAACGTCGACGTTCAGCTGTTCACACTGACAGCGTATAACGCGGCGCAATTTGTGAAGTAGTTTCGCTATTGCTTTAAACCATGGCATCACTTGAAATAGCTTCAGCATAAATGACAACAGTATCGAATTTTATCACAAAGTCTGGCAGTATTTTAATAGCCTGGACTTTTTTTTTTATCACAAAGATAGCTAAACTTCCTCATTATTTCTACAAAGCATTCGCTATTGTACATCGCTCTCTTGTCGGCCATCTTGATGGCGGGCCAATCACTCTTCTGATTGGCTGATGTTCGGCGTACGATCTTACGCGACGTAAAAAGTTGAACAAAATTCAACTTCGGCGTAAAGCGCGGCGCCAAGCTATTTACCGGAAGTGACATCACTGGCGTCGTTACGTCGGCGTATTTACGTGACGTTTTACGCCAGTGTGACCCTAGCCTAACCGGTTAGGCATAGCAGCACTAACTGGCGTTTCTGACCGCGTTAAAATGACGTCATAAATTTCTCACTGAGATTTCTGACCGGCTAAGCGCTAACTCTTCTCACCGGTGAGAGTTTTTGACCTTAGTCTGAGAAACAATCCAAATTTCATAGTCTCCATATCCGATTTTAACAATTAGTATATTTTCGTTTGTTGGAAACAATGACGGTTGGATTGTTGCTCAGACTACTATGATCAGTTGACTTTTGAGTGCCCAGGCTACGGACATAATTACAGAATAACACTTAATTATGTAATAACACGTAATTATTGGACATTTCCACTTAATTACAGAATAATGAGAGGCTACGCCGTTGGAGAACGGATTCAGGTGAGACTTGGCGTATACGTAGAGGGTCCTTGCCTGCGTTTGTGTGCAGAGCCGTAGCGCGCGCTATTCAGCCGTTCGCGAGATAATTGACCTGAAATTTGGGCGCCTGAAGCGGCGCACCTTATGTACTTTTGCGCGCACGTCAGCAGCAGCGGTAGCGCAACGGTAGAGCGTGCGCTCAGTATCTCGTTACTTTCTGCAGGTTGTTGGTTCAAGTCCCGGCTGGGGAGCTTTTTTTTCATTCCTTACTAATAATCACGATTAAAAATGCACTTTTATTTACTTTGCTTGTCAAGATTCTTTTGTTTAAATAAGTTATAAAAAAATGCGCTTTTATACCTTTTTATTAATAACAACAATGAAAAAATTTTTTGATTTGCTTTTCAAGTTCTTCTTTTACAGTTAATAAAGGTATAAACATAGCGTTTTCTTATAATGGGGAAGAATGTAAAACATTTCTCAAGCAAAACACCAGATGGCGATTTGTACTACCCATCCTAAAGCAGCCATTTTCAATGTTAACCTACGGGGAAAACGGCGGTTTTAATTGAATTTTTTTTAAGTACGAGGGGAAACAATTCGGTTTTCAAAGATTTATTAAAATTCAACAATAAATGAAAATTGTTAAAAAAGAATTGCTTAAGAGCCAGATGGATTTTCTTATGAAAATTCGCATAAAAAATACCGCTTTTTTTTAAACATCATTTTGCTGAGCTACATAATTTATTAATTCCGTAAAAATGTTTAGCCTGGTATATTTTTAATTTGAGAAAGCAATAGCTATTGCAAATTGTTAAATTTTCACTTCTGTTTAAAAATTTTATTACAAATTTATTTTAAAAATTCATTTTAATTAAAAATAAGAACTTGTGAAAAAGGAAAAAGTGATCGATATCAATAAAGATAGTGAGACATTTAATATTTTTAACATCACCATTTTTATTAATTCAGAACAAAAAATTGTAGTTTCTCCCATAGGTTAACATTAAAAAATTGCTGCCTTAGGGTGGATAGTACAATCCGCCATCTGGTGTCTTCTGATGTCTAAATTCTTCCCCATTCGTTAATAATTTCGATACAGCAGGGCATATTTTATTAGTAAAGAATGAAAAAAAAGCCGTTGTGAAAAAAGGTTCCCCGACCGGGACTTGAACAAACAATCTGCAAAAAAGTTATACGAGATGCTGAGCGAACGCTTTACCGTTGCGCTACCGCTGCTGCTGAAAATAATACATAAGGTGCGCCACTTCAGGCGCCCAAATTTCAGGTTAATTATCTCGCGAACGGCTGAATAGCGCGCGCTACGGCACAGATTACCAAATAGACAGATACGACATTAGAGGATGTGAGCGGTTGCGCCTGGTATGCCAGCGATCCTGGTGGAAAAGAGGGGAACTATGTTTCGTTGTAATGGAAATGCCATGGGAACTACGTTTCGTCTGCTTTCCCGTGTTTTTTTTTTGTGAAAATTTTTACAATTTTCGCTTGCACATCTCTCAATAGTTTTAAATAAAACGTTCTTTTTTAAATATAACAAATTTTCTCTATATTTTTGTATTTTTTCTCTGTATTTTATCAATGAAATATGAATGAAATGTGAATGAAATATTAAGTCAAGATTGATTAAAATACATGGCAAAGGTTTAAAATACATTCTACTTATCATTGTTTTTACTATCATTTCGTTTTTTCCGATTAATTTTGAAACTCAAATACACTGTTTTTCCATTGCAGAGTACACATTGTCAAGTAATTCCCCTCTTTTTCACTTGAGGACGCGACCGTTCGTCCATTGTTAAAAAGCGCACCCAATTATCCATTGTTAAAACGGTCTTATGCGTGACCACCGAGAGAGAAGGCCTCCGCATTGAAATTTAATACATTGTTACATCATCATAGATAGTGCTAATTCAGGGCTTATTATTGGTTGAAATACGAATAGCAATGCACTATCTATGATGATGTAACAATGTATTACGTTTCATCGCAGAGGCCTTCTCTCTCGGTGGTCACGGCTTATGTCGCATCTGTGTACTCGGTAATCTGTGTTATGGCTCTGCACACATATACAGGCAAAATCCCTCTATGTATACGCCAAGTCTCACCTGAATCCGTTTCTCCAACGGCGTAACCTCTCCTTGTAAGTTTCATTAGTAGTTTCAAATCGGTAAACGAAACGTGTAATGAACCTATAATTTTATTTAAAAGCACAAGAGTACATGATTTATTTCAGCAAATGCTCAAAATATGCCCCTTAAGCCTGAATAGAGCTTATTCATGAGCCTTACAATATGGCGGCAGCAGCTTCAGCTCCGACTTTGATTGGCGGCAGCAGCTTCAGCTCCGCCATTGATTGGCAGCTGAAGCTGCTGCCACCATGTTGTATACCAGTTTCACGGTGTGATTGGTTGCTGCGGAACGACGTCACTCTGATGAATAAGCTCTATACGAGGAAGTCTCCTACGAATCATTACCACGTACTATGGTATCGTTATTGATTAGCCGCACCAATTATCCGTTGAATACTTGTTCACGAGTATTGATATCGACGCTATTGACCAGTTTTACGTGGCCCAGAAGTAAAAATATTAAAGTCAGATGAACTCGGAGGCCAAGTGATGGGATCTCCCTGACCAATCCATCGGTTGGGATAATGCATGCATCCTTATTAAAATCTGCATATCCTTTAGGGATAAAGAAATAAAAAAAAATCTCAATCGACGTAGTCTTTTTGTCAAATCATAAAATGAATTATTAGCTGCTTAAGAAAGTGTATGCAAGATTTTATGCATGTGTCGAAGTTGCAAGTAATATAGCAAGATATCTAAGGCCCATATGTAGTTCATTCCAAATACAGGTTGCATTACAAATGCAGTTATGCAAATTCCAATAAAGGGAATGAGTAGGAAGTTGAGAGTGCTCTTTCTCATGTTGGCACTTACAATGTTAATTAGAACAAGCAAATTAGAACATATGAAATCGTATCTACTAAACCGTAGGAGATACACAAAAAAATTACAAACTGGTTCAGCATCAAATAAGCAACAAAACAAAAAAAATTTCAAAATTCGATGAACGGATCACCTCACTGCAATCTCTGCAATCGGACAATCGGCTCTTGTATTGTTTGTAGCTTACAAGCAGTCAAGTGTCTGATCTTGTTTCAGCTTCACATGCCTTCTTCTACTAATTACACAAGAAACTGGTGTCTTCATGGTAATTTCAAGAACTTTCCAGAATAGAATATGGATACTACATAAAATAATTTGCATGCTTGGCAAATGGTTATAAGCAGAAAAAACTCGTTAGTTACTCCTGGGACTTGAACCCAAGATCTTTGCACTCTGTTGCTCTTGTTTTAACCCACAGGCCACTCACCCCTTCCTCAATCTTGACAGGAATCAAGGTATTAATGTTACAGAGATTGCAATGAGGTTTTTGGGGGATCTGTACATCGAATTTTGAATTTTTGTTTTGTTGCTTATTTGATGCTGAATAAGTTTGTAATTTTTTGTGTATCTCCTAGGTTTAGTAGATACGATTTGCATATGTTCGGATTTGCATGTTGACAACACTTGCAAGTGACAGCATGAGAAAGAGCATCCTCAACTTCCTACTTACTCTCTTTATTGGAATTTGCATAACTCCATTGCATCCAAGATAAAAGTGAGGGGGTACAGAGTTTTGACTCACTTTTATACCGAAAATTTTCTTTTAATTATACATCTGATAATATAATATAAATATTAGCTGAAAGTGTAAATATTAGCCCTGTACACAAATATAACACTTGAATGTAATTTTTCAGAGTTTAACTAGTTTCATTGATTAAAATAGTGAAACTTTTTTTATAATCTTATTTTGCATAGGAGACTGAATTTGAGTTTAATCCAAACTGATAGTTACAAAATAGAAGTAAATGAAATTATTTTGAAATTAATTAATATAGGCAAATTAGAATGCTTTAAGATTAATTTATAGTTTAAAACATATTTAGTTTAAAGTAGAATTTGCTTCATTGTTCATTTACGTTTAAATAATGCAACGAGAAAATATATCTCGCGGTTATCCAATTGTTTCTCCGTTGTACTTGCAACACGCGCCACAAGCTGTTGCAAAAAAAAAAAAAATTGCCGAAAGCCATTATAACTTCAATAGCCACAGAGGGAGGCAGCAACATCCAAATTTTCAGTTTATTTACCAGCGGGCCATTTCTTATAACAGAATAAACCATTCATATCCTTTATTTCTCCAAGACTTTTGAAAGCAAAGAAGACGCGTTCAACATCTCTACTGAATAAACGTAGGAAGAAACGTCCACAAGCAAAATGAATAACTTTAACAACGGAATGTCGTGTGATTTTAACGGAGGTATTAACGGAGGTATTAACGGTGGCAACGGAATACTACCAACCGCAACCGATTGCATGTGCACAGAAGGTTGCCAATGCCTCGCCATTGTAGCAATGTGTTTAGGCGCTATGGCTTTAGGACTCCTAATTACTAGCACCCCGTCCGATGACGGTGCAGCACCACAAGCGGGAGGATACTCCCCTCCAGCAATGCAACCTCCAGGAATGGCCCCATCTTTCCCGGGTTTACCTAACCTCCCAGGTATACCGTCTAACTTACCAGGTATACCGTCTAACATCCCAGGTATACCATCTAACATTCCAGGTTTATCATCTAGCGTCCCACCATATTCGTATCCGCCTACTTCTTATGTAGCATACCCTACTTATCCAACGCCACCGCCAACTTATTCAGCGCAACCGACTACTTATGCAACGCACCGGTCTACTTATCCAACGTATCCACCTGCAACGATGTAGAGAAAAAGTTACAATCCTAACATCGAGGAAGACGTTGAAAATAAGCAAGTTATTCAAAATAGTTAGCCTCGTTAATTTAAAATTAAATTTCCTCTTTAAAATTTAATGGAAAATATATTAACATGCATTCTAAAATATTAATGCTCGTTAAAGACTGCTAAGGATCTAAATTTGTTATCTCTGCTATAGTTATTGTAAAACAAGACCTATATAGAATTACTCGTTAATACTCCAACTAGTGGGTTAATAAGGACTTTGGGACAAAACGAAGCCGTAATGATAGTTTAAAAAATTTAGATTTCAGTGCTCATTATTGCTTTATGATGATTACTATGCGCATTAACAAAGTTAGATTACTCTGTAATAACTGATCAATAACAGTAATTGATTTTTACTTTGATCTTATTTTTCTTGCAGGACATAAAAATAGAAAACTTGATAAAGTCGAAGACTGGAAAGTTCACACAACAAAACAAAGAAGGTGCGTATATACTAAGGGCCGGTTCATTATCCACTTTCTCAAGTGAATCTTAACTGATACTTTAGTAACAATGGACTTACATTATTGAGATGAGGAACACTTGGGTTACAACAAAGTCACTGTATTATTGCTGAACACTCAGTTTTGAAGACTCAGTTGAGAAAGATAATGAACTGACTATAAGATTTTATAAAGCCTTATAGAGCTCGATTCAGGTGTGTGAACGAAATCGGAGTGCTTGTACTGCTATTTAAACCCCTTGCACCATCGGTTCTAGCTTTTATCTTGGCTATGCCACGACATCGGAGCTTTCCATTGCAATAATGCGCGCTGAAGGACTCAGAGCAGAATAGTGTCCCATGAATCATTGCAGACTTTCCTTAAGACCATCTAATGTGCGAAGTCTTTGATTTCACAAGGCCCTTTTGAAAAAAAAACAGAAGCACAGTAGTCCATAGGAGCAGCATCTGATGACTTCATCGAGATGTTACTACAGCCAATCCTGATTATGAAGGTAACATAGTCAATTGTACTATGTGGCTTGAATCCTTAGCCTGTTGATTCCAATCCTGATTTTGTATGCATCATAGAGACGTATGATATCGGAGCGAAAAATCGATTCCAGCATTAATAGGCAGCATTAATTTGTTTTTGGTAAAATCTTTGCGTAGCTGTAATTTCCATAACCCTTTAGAGGGTTTCCTCGCTTTGTCGTATAGTCGCCATGGTCTTTGGATTCTCTAATCATGTTGCAGTTGCTTAAGTAGAGCTATGCTTCTCAGAGGTTACCATTTTTTTTTCCATTTTACTCCGGCTCGTACAATTTCCGCGTGCAAATTATATTTACAAATCGTAAATCTTCGCTCCATTTACAGAGCTTGATTACTAATGCGACTTAGAAGGAAACCATCCGAACCTGTATCTCAGTTTCACACCAAATTAAAATAGTGTTTATTTATTTAAGCACAGGCAACAGGCCAATGACCTAATAACACTTTAAAAATTTATCTAAAGACAAAGTGCGTAACCATATTAAAAACTGATTAACAAAAATGATTAAAGAATATAAATATTATCCCATATAGAAGACTTAATTCAGATAATATCATACAATTTAAATCAATTACTTCAGAAAGTCTATTTGACAGATACAAACGATAAAAGGAAGATTATTTATAAGAGTTTTTCGCGAAAAAGATAAATATCTGATGATTTGGTACACATTCTGGGAACTCTTGAGGACATAAACAAGAATGATTATATAACTTGTAAAACATGCATAGGTTAAATATACAGAGTCGGGACATATGATATGCAAAGATTTTTCATCTGCATACTATGGGACGTTCCAACATGTTCGAGGAGAGTTGGTTATATTAATGTGTCCCGACCCTGTAATAGGTAAAGATAGGGTATTTAATTTAAGATACTTCATTAAATAAATTTTTGTAAAATATAAATTAACACTAAAATAACCATAACAAAACATTTTAAATATAATTCTTAGGAATTCGGTTTGAACTTTTTCAACTGATTTTTATAAATTACTACAATGCGGTGACCAGATAACTGAAGCATATTCCAATAACGGTTTAATTAGAGCATTAAAAAATGATAGATACAAAAATTACCATCATTGAACTTTTTAGCACTCCTAATTAGAAAATACGAAACCAGTGTTTTGTGTATTTATCCCGTAGGCTGGTTGGCCCTCCTGACTATGGCCATCAGGAGATTTCTTGGAATAAGTAATAATGCGGTGGCTTCTACCTTGCCTTGCGCATTTTTAACGACTGCTGTAAGATGTTAGCAGCAGCCGCCACCAACGGCTTTACGTGCCCTCAGAATACGAGGGCGGTGGTAAAGATCGCATGTCACTGATGGTCACCCATCCAGTGATTAGCCAAAGCCCCCCCCCCCACTGGCTTGCTCTGCTAAAGCCCCTAGACTACGGCCTCCCTACCAAACTGAGTAGGCTTTAGAAATAATAAAATATTATTTACAGATGAGAGCTTGGAATCAAAAAGAATTCCTAAATCTTTTACAATAAGTTTCTTCTCTAGAATAATATCATTGAAAACATTGATACTGTAAAATATTCCGTTTGACTGTGTAGGAAACAAAATTGCGCTTATCGATATTAACAGACATCTTATTATCACTAAACCAATTTCTTTTGCCATGTAAATCATTTTGTAAAGTTTTGTAAAGTTCAAATCATGAAAAATCTTGCCAATTTTTAAATTATCTGCAAATAAAAAATAATGTAGGGAGTTTTACGCATTCGAGGTATCAACAATAAAAACTAAAATGTGACCCAAAACAGATCCCTCAGGAACTTCACAGGTGAAGGTAAAAGGGTTAAATCGACATCTCGTCATTAATCGTAACAAAATCGACTTTGTTTGATAAATAAGATATAAACCAAGAAATGTAACCTCGGTCCATACGATTTTAACCAATTTTTTCAATAATAGTTAATGATCTATCTTATCAAAGGCTTTTTCAAAAATCGAAGAAAATTGCATCAACCTGAGCATTTGATTTTATACTTTCATCAGTGCCAAGAAGGTTCGAGATAGTGGAAAGTTGTATAGAACCAAGGTTTATGTAGTTATAAGTAATTCTGTCATAAATAATTTGTTCAAAAGCCTTTTCAGAAAAACTACTTGTATATACAGGGTGTTTCATAATTGGTGTCCCGTCTTTAGGTCCAAATAACGACTCAAGGGGAACATTTTGGGAGAAAATGAATATTGATTATTTGGTTTTAATGTCCCCAATTCAGAATAAAAACATTTCGCGTCCCTGGGGGTGAAGGGGTAAAGTTTGAAAATTTTAATTTTGTAGGGGTAGGGGTTAGACCCCATGTGTTATTTAGAAAGTTGTAGAGCATCATGTAAAATGTGGGTGTAGCAAAAAACCCGGTAAAAAAATCTCATCCCCTGCCCTTTATCGAGTGGGTAAAGTGAAAGGCATGGCTAGCTAATGTAGACAAAAACAGAAAAACTCATTAGAAACTTATTAGAACTTTATTACTTATTACTTATTTGAAAATGAATGAGAATGAATGAGTCGTTACCCTGAAAAGCTAATGGTCGTATGCAAATTTGCTCACACGACTCATTCATTCTCATTAATTTTCCAAATGTAGGCCCTACTGTTTTCTAATAAGTATGGTTTTTGTCCACATCGGCTAGCCATACCGTTCACTTTACTCACTCGATAAAGGGGGCAGGGCATGAGATTTTTTCACCGGGTTTTTTGCTAAACCCATATTTTACATGATGCTCTACAACTTTCTAAATAACACATGGAGTCTAACCCCTACCCCTACAAAATTAAAATTTTCAAAATATACCCCTTCACTCCCAGGGACGCGAAATGTTTTTATTCGGAATTAGGGAATATTAAAACCAAATAATCAATATTCATTTTCCCCCCACCTGTTCCCCTTGAGCCGTTATTTGGACCTAAAGACGGGACACCAATTATGAAACACCCTGTATTGGGCCGTAAAAGTCTGAAGATTGGTACTGTCTTAATCTGCTTCCAAAAATCTGAGAAAACGCCAGATTTGCGAGACAAATTAAATATTAAAGAGAAAGGAAGAACTAAAAATTCACAACAAGCTTTAAAAATGTAAGAGGAAACATCCATTCCCATTGATCTCGAAAAGTTTTTTGTTTTTTTTGGTTTTTTTTTTAACACACTCATGATTTCAGCATCGGAGATAGGGAAGAACATAAGAGTACCAGAGGCCGTAGAAGATTTCATGATTGACGATACAGAGAAAGAAGTGTAAACATTATAAACTGATTAAAAATTGTTTGAATGCCTTAGCGATATCGTAATCATGGTCCAGAAATTTGTCATCATACATCATACCGTTCGGGAAATTCGTGTTATTTGAGCATCTCATCTCTTCAATGATCTTCCAAAAAAACTCATCGGCTTTTATCGTGGTTTTAGCCTGATCTAAATTCCTCCCAATACATTTTTTTAATTTCTGATCCACAAACATTTAAATGTTAACTTATTAAGATGATTATTTAAGCGTTTCAATTTTTTGAAAGTGTTACTTTTTCTCCTTATCAAACTAACGACATCGGTTGAACACTATTCAGGGTTATTCATAGTTTTTCTTTGTTCCATATTAAAACACATATCGATATTATCTCAAATGTTATAAAATTTTTCCACTAGAGAATTGACATTTTCCAACTGAAACAAACTTGACCAGTTAGTGCAAGATACATCATCACGGCGAAGCATAGTCTGCAGATTTAACGTTATAGTGTGAAGGCCTAATAAACTCGGGAACATTAAAGTCACCGGTAATAATTACATGAGAGGATTAAGGCAGATACAGAGTCTGGAAACATTTGATAGTGGTCTAGTTTGTATATGAGGGAATATAAATAACATCAGGTATAAATCTAAGATTATTAAATTTGACTAACTAAAAGACATAATCGATAAGTTTGATATTAATGTCTAAATATAGTCTTGTACTAGTATATGCAAAATTAGAATTTAAAGCATTTAGCACTCCCCCACCAAAAATATGTTAGATTAGTTAAAGTCAAAGCATTAATAAGAAATCGCTACGTTTTATTTCTTTCAAAAACTACCGCGAAAACAAAAAAAAATTAAGCGCACATAGCTATACGAAGACTCCGTTGATAGTAATTCCATTGTCTTTGTGAAATTCAATTTGGTGTGAGAATTAGATGCAGATTCGGATGGCTCCCTTGTTGCCCATTATACTCCAAAAGAACCAATGCTGCGTTGGATTTTGGGATTCACGGCCACTGCGTTATATTCCAATTAACCAAATTTTTGTAAGCACGTCAGTAAAGTTACTACTTTTCGATTCCTCGATTACCCGAGAATTCGAATCCCAGGTCGAAAAGGACATTGTTATATCCTTCCCAACGAGGTCATTCGGGGGTGGCATTTTTTCCTAAAACTGGTTACTCTTTGGAATGGCTTACAAATTTACAACAGGTACATCATTTGCTCAGAAATGTTGAAACATTTGCACCCATTCATGATCCACAGAAATGTTTTGCGAGTTCCATTCTTCCAGCTTAGCAGGTGACAAAAACTGTTTCAGACGGATCGTTATCAACAATTTTCCTGGGAAGATTTCATTTACTATGGCGCTGAGCGGCTGAAGTTACTCATTGCGCTGAGCTTTGCGAGCAAGCAAATCGTTGCTGTTGATAGTACGGACGAGGCAGACAACAAGTGGAAAGTACGGACAAATACGGACGCAAAAATTAGTACGGTCAAAAGGGGGTTGAAAATACAAACTGTCCGTACTAAATACGGACATATGTTAAGCTTGCTTAAACGTAACATGGACTCGGGAAATCATGCGAACCACTCCCATTCAATTTTGTTCACATAAACGGGAATCAACTATGTATTACAAAGTTTGAATTAACGTTAATTTTTGTCATCTTGACAGATCAAGTATTTTCGGCTTCACCTGCCTCCCTCAATCGCTTCCATCGTCACTTGTTTGGAACCACCTTCAAAATTTGAATAAGAACTCGTCTAGATTCCTGAAGATGTACTTGTGAAGAACGCTGAGAAAATTATTGTTTAAATGTCATAAATTTGTAATGGTTTATTTAAAAAAAATTGGAGGACAATTTAAAAATGAGTACCCCGTATTTTTCGCATTATAGCCGCTGCTGGTGTATTAAACGCACTTCGTAAAAATGGCTGTAAAACAATAAAAAAAACAGTAATAGCAGCGTTCAACGTAATAGCTGCACTTAAATTCTATGGGCACTGGCATATTAAAAAGCCCATAGTTTATTGCTGTCTTTATTCTTTTCGAAATATCGGCACGCATACAAGATGAAAGTGCACTATAAAAATCGGCCAATCAGCCAAGATATTATTGGTGGTCTTGATGTCTACAAATGTATTTCTTTGGAATTATGCCCATTAAGTTACCAATCTTAATGGTTAAATCTTTATCATGATTATTATTATAATTATTAAAATGATTGGTCTTTCCAGGAAAAAAAATTAACATACTCGACGCTTGGGCGTAAAGGACGCTGGTAGTGATATTTTAAATTTGAAACACATAATAGCTGCTTCTAATAGGCTGAAAAATACGGTACTCTCAATTTGGATGAATAAAATTGATTTTTTTTTAACCTAAACTTTAGTAATTCGAGTTTTTTTCAAACCTAAAGTTTTCTAGATACATCCTTTCTTTTATTAACACTAAAGTGGGAGTTTTATTTAACTTCTGAGGGAAATAAACTTGTTTTTAATATTTATTCTCTCTTCGCAGTCGTCACCACTTTAGTGGCCAATGACTTCATATTAACCCCTTCGACGGCCATATTGGAACATCAGACTATATCTAATAGCATAGCAGTACATTTTGAGTTATTTTTACCCCCAACCAAGTGATATTTACACTTGAGTGGCCAGTTTATTAGAACACCCCCTAATATTGTATTGCGCTATACCTAGCAGCTGTAACAGCATGAACTTGCCATGGCATGGGTTCAATTAGCCAATGGATGCATTGTTCCGTGATGTTTGTCCATGCGAATGCAACAACTGTTCCCAGTTGATGCTTGTTGGATGGCGGTGGATCCATGCCTCGATTAACCCGTTCCAGCTCATCCCAAACATGTTCAATTGGGTTCAAATTCGGGGACTGTGGTGGCCAGAGAAGTAAGTTGAATTATCGTGCTCCTGGAGCCATTCCATGGCGATACGAGTCTTGTGACATGGAGCACTGTCCTGCTGGAAGTTTTCTTCCGATGGGAGAAACACAGTAGCCATGAAGAGATGAATGTGGCTGGCAACAATGTTCAGATAGCCCTGACCATTAAGGCGCTGTTCTACAGGTATCAGCGGACCAAAAGTATTTCAGGAAAACATTCCCCAGACCATTACAGACCCTCCACAAGCCTGAATAGTGGAAACCAGACAGTAATGCCCATCGCTTCGTGCTAATGTCTCCAAATTCTACGTCGGCTATCTGCATGGTGCAATAGGAAACGGGATTCATCCGACCAGCAGACCTTCCAGTCGTCGACGGTCCATTGTTGGTGACTACGGGCAAATTGGAGACTTTTTTTGCAGTTTTGGGTGGACATCAAAGGTACCCGGACTGGTTGTCGGCTGTTGTAGCCCATCCTTGCCATTGTACGGCGTATTGTGCGTTCAGAGATGTTATTCTGCGGTCCAGTGTTGTAGTCCACGGTTAACTGACGAGTCGTGACGTTTCTATCCGCACGAATAAGCATTCTCATCTTACACTCACCCCTTGGATGGACGAGTCGTTTGCGGCCACAGGCTTATTTCTGGCTGGTTGTTTTTTGGTTCTTTAATCAATCCTAGTAAACTCTTTAAATATTTGTTCGGGAAAAGCCTAGAAGACGTGCGGTTTCGAAAATACTCAGTCTATCTCGCCGGCCGCCAACTATCGTCTCGCGCTCGAAGTCGCCCAGATCCTTTGTTTTCCCCATGGTGACGGTCAAACCACTTGCAGTTGATAGGTGTGTTCTCGCTTTATATTGGTGCTAACTCTCACGTGACCAACTGATACGTAGTAATTGCTAAGCCAACGGATTTACATAGTCATGGGTGTTCTTACTAAACTGACCAATCAGTGTATTGAGTGTGAGGAGTTGTGGAGAACGCCAACTGGTGGCGTTTTTTGATCAGAACGTACGGGAAAGCATTCTCGGGAAGGCACTCCGTTTCTATCATCTGCTTCATATGTTTCAAATGTTTCATTCCCTGGAAAAGCACTTGAAAGGGAAATCTATTTAATTTTCTGAGAATCTACTTAAATTTTCTGCGAAGCTCATACTTCCAGATAATTAACGAATTTAGTTGAAATGGCTTCGTCTAGTCATTCTCACAAACACTGGTTGTGTGTATGGTTGCGGCTCATAAAATCTTAAAAAGGGCTTCTAATAATCATTTTTTAAATTTAATCTGTAAAAAAAAAAAAAAGAAACCGTGGATTTTAACATCTAATAGGGGGGTTCCAGAAAATACACATTTTATGTTTTTGACAACATCTAAAAAAAATTTCTTCAGCAGTGAGACTTCCTCTACTGTGTTCTCTTTATTTTTAGATAAATGAATTAGAATCTTATTTTTCATTTACTTGTAAGTTAAAATATCAGATAATAAACTTCCTTCCTCTCTGTACTTTCTTTTTGATGAATTTTTCCATTAAAGGGGAAAATTAATCCTCTATCTTTATTAATGAAGTGGATACTGCACACATGAGTTTACCTAAAATTTCCAATTTTAAATTTACAAACACCAGAAATATAATTTCTAGCTATTGAGATCTTTAATAGAATTTTGATTTAATTTTTAATATAAAATTTTTTAATCCTTTTCTAAATAAACTCCTATAATTGCTTTTTTTTAACCTTTGTTTCTATTTCATTTGATGCTTGAGTAACTTTAAATTAAACTCTTGATATTCTCCTTTTAATGTGAAAAAACGTAAACTAATATATATAAAATAAATAAATAAATAAATATAAAGTCACCAATCTTGAAAAACCGTCTTGTGGATAGATGGAAATAAACTTGATGAAAACGATGCAGTCTTCTGAAGATTATGGCAGAAGATGGTGATAATAGCAATACAATAAAACTTGAAAAAGGTCGAAGATGATCAAAAATGATGGTAACAAAATACAATTAATAAATCTTGAAGAAGGTGATCCAAATGATAGAAGTAAATTGAAGAAAAAAGTTTACACAGAACAGGAAAATAAAGAACAGGAATAAATTAACGTTTTCGAGAAAATTTCTCATCAGATTAAACATTTTTTTGAATAGGTGATTAATCTTTTTTTGAAGCGAAAAAGAGCTAACATTGATTAACATTAGTTTTACGTTAAAAGAAGCTAATATTTTAAATCCTTCTTATCTTTCGCGAAAATCAAATACATTTTCAAATATAAATCCTTTCCTTTACTCAAATTCTCTGTATAAAGGAATCATTTTATTTTATTTTCCCAAATCCAAGTCTAATTTCATTTCAATACGTGTTAATGAATACACTTGATTCCCGCAAGTTTTTTCGCGCATTTGTCGCTAGATGGCAACCTTGTTGTTTTTCGAGCAAACTCCTCACACTCTATATCCCCCAACATATGAAATGAGTAGATCGCTCATGAGCTGCTTTCAGCGCCACCATCGTGTCCCCATTTGAAGGCCACGATGGTAGTCAAAAAATGGCTTTCATCGATCTCTGCGTGTGTAATTTTGCGTAGATAAGCACACCAAAACTCAGTGCCGATTTCTTGTTCAGCTTTAAATTGTAATAAAAGATATATTAAAGGTTCACCACTGACCTTTCACAGGTGTATTTTTTATTTTCTGCGTCTTAGAATGTTTTTCTCATGTAAAAATCCTAGTCTTTCAATCGTGATTGGTTGATTAGATGTATCCAACGTTGTTATCGTCGTTTCAGTGATACCAGAATGATTGTTTAGAGGTATTTATGAAATTATATACCGCATTTATTAAAAATCTTCTAAATTTGGGAGATCGCGTAAGAAATTTCAGACTACAACCCCGATGTTGGTGGGGGGGGGGGGTGCTTTCTCAGCTGGCGACAAAGCGGATATACAGTTATGGCGCTTTGGCTGGCAATGTTCAGACTACCATAGTAATGGCGCCTGCAGTGTAATAACATGGAAGAATGGAGATTAGTTCCACTTTTCGCCGCCTTCAAATTGCCCCAAAGATGGCAGCCAAATAAGCAATCAACTCATTTCATATCGTTGATATCCCCTTTTCTGTTTAGTCACAGTAAAAGGCACAGAAGTAATGGTTAACTTAATAAAAATTTCATTTTCCTTAGTCGCATTCAGTCATCGCACGATTGTGCGGATAATGAAAATTAACTTCATCATTATCATGTACATTTTCGAGCCGATTTATGGTTCCGTCAACTGCATCTTTCTTTCGAAAGCCACTATTTAATAATATTGAAACTCTTCGAAAACTCAGGGCGATTCACCTTGAGTAACAAGGATGTGACACTTGTGGAAATCTGAGGAAAAACTATATGAATGTCTTGTTCCAATTACAGATTTAACAATTCAACGTTTTATTAGTGTGGTAGCAAATAATGAGTATGAATTTTTAATTATACGATTCGATACCCCTTGAGTCTAAATATAAACATGACACTATGAAACAGAAACAAGAAATAGAGCATATAAAAATTTTTTTTTTGAAATATTTTTGAAGAAATTTTATCATTGAAGACTGTTTCCGATGTGAATTCTCCCTTCAAAAGATAAGACTTCGACAATTGTTTATATATCAGATTCGCTTAATTAGCGAAAACCGTAAATGTTTACATTAACCGAATACTGAATCCTGGCGCCGTTCACGAGGAGAAGAATCACGTGATGACTATCCTCGCGCGATAACAAAGGGCCGTAGAAGAAGCCGTTGATGGGAAAACTGAAAGTTTATGCGTCGGGACGATCAGCAATAAACAATCCTTAATTACTTAATTTTCTTTTGCCTATTCGGGTAAGCTCTCAATCGCATGGTTTGACCTGCAATCCCATGAGTAGTGCACGAGAGAGCGGACACAGGAAAACCAATGCTCACGAGAGAGCGGAACACGGCGAACGCAAGAGTCGTTGCTCATGGTCCGGAGAAATGAAATAGTGAAACAAAATTTACACAAGCAATGTACGACAATGAAAACCCAAAAAAGACTGAACAGATGCTATCACTCATGAAGCAGTGTAAGGTAGGAGCTAAGTCACCCTAATGTTCAAAACCTAACATTGCAATGTATTCCGGCTCACAAGCAAAACCAGCGCAAAGCACCACTCTCAACAGATTGGTGTACATGGTAAGAACTTAATGGCCCATTCATACTGCATCTCGGACTATCTCAACTCAGACTACTTCACGAAACTAAAATCTAGCCCTACTATGTTTTATCAGAGTCGAGTCCTCGGTACACCTCAAACCTGAAATTTAATGATTTTAGTTCATAATATTTAACATAGTACCGCAATACTAATGCTAATTCGAACTTGCATTTTATAATGTAATCATAATTTATTTCATTTATTGTATAATTTATTAAAGTCTTGCCTATATTCAGAAGTTAATTTTTAAATTTTTCGCTGAATATGCCCCATGTTTGATGGTGCTGGTAACCATTCTTTACTGACACTATCCTCTCTTATACCACCCTGTTTCCTTTTGTTCTTCTTATATTTTCCTCCCACAAGCGATTTTGGATGAACGTTTGGCATCATCACTCCACGTTTCTCTTTTTTTCATCGTCACTGCCCGTTTCATTTCATTCCACATAATTTATTAGAACCGTAGTTTTCCATGTTTTCTTCGCGTCTCGTGAGTCCGCAGTTCCAGAAAACTAGCCCGATGTCTTTATCTAGGTTAAAATACAAGCCCAAGTTAATATACTTCGAGGAGTTTAAATCTAGCTTAAGTTGGGCTAGATGCGTTCGCACCGCCAGATTGAGAAGCTGAGCTAGATTGAAATGTGCAGTGCGAATGGGGTGTAAACCATAATTGCAACCATAACAGTGCGACACAGGCGACCTTCAAGCGACACAGCAAAGCAGAGTAATGACCAGCGGGTAATGGGAGCTATCCCACCGGTAATAAACGATAGAAACATCTGGCAAGCGATTTGGAGACCTGTTCCAACTTCGTCATAGTATAAATTCAGTGCGTGGGAGTGATTTTCAACTAAAGAATCACACAAAGAAACACTTGAGACTCCAATGGCCAGAGACGATTGTAGGACACTCCGATAAACTGTAAGTAACGAAGAAATATTTCCGTACTCGAAATGAACAATTTCCATTAGGGAAAAGAGGCACTCCAGTAATTAAGACTTAATTACTCATTATACTGTAGATCTCGTTAATTTTGGCAATCCCTATGAACATTTGAAGTTGAAGACTTCGGTGATTTTCTTGAACTTTTATGACGCTTTGTAATTACAGGGTGCGTAAGGTATTTGAGGATACACCTTCGTTTGGGTACTGCTGCTCTATAGTAAATTGTATGTCCTTTCCGTTTCCGGAAAGCAAAATGGCAGACCATCAAGTAACACAAATCATGAAGAGACATGCAGTAATCGTGGCAATAAAGGCAGATTATAAAGGCAGATATTAATACTGATAATAATCGTGAATGAGGACCATGCAGTAATCGTGGCAAATTTCTAAAGGTCGCAAGATCACTCGTTCACAAAGTACGGAAGTAGTTGGAGAACGAAAATGGCAATGTTGCACCAGTAGCAAAGCGTAAAAAGCATGCCTCACACTCTGACATCATCAGAACACCTGAATTTATTCAGCAAGTGCAGCAGGCTATCGATGACAATCCCAGAACATCCATGAGGTCACTTGCCAAAGCTCTCTGTCGTGTATTTTTTGTGAATCACAACAGAGTGAAGATACAGGGAGGTTTAAGAAAACAATTGTTTTAATTGTTTAATTTGAATGATTACATTAGCAACAACTTGTGTTTAATTTGATGCGGAATATATTAATTACAATGGTGATTAGTCCATTTCAATGTGTGTAGCAGACTTTCGGAGCTGAGTGATGAGGTACGATGGTGCACTAACTCCGGGACACGCTGAGGTCGTCTGGGTTGTAATGGTATGGTCCAAAGATGAGGTGCGGTCGGGCAATATGGCGCAAGGATCCGTAACTTCGGGTGGGCTGCTCAAAGGCACCGCGACGACAGGAAGCGGCGACCTAATTAGGTTTGTCAACCGTGGGGGGCACGCTGTAGGAAATAGAACAAAGATTAGTAACAAGTATGGCGTAAGTTTGCTAAATCTATCAACCGTGGTAATTACTTCTAATCTTGACTTGAACTATTTTAATTATGCACAGTACCCTTTGAAGCGGCTTCGCTGTCCAAGCGCGGACGTTCTGCAGGGCGCCCCGCGAGAAAGCCGACTAGGTTACGTATTGGAAACGCCACTTCAATGGCCGTGGTCCTCCACGGGAAGGAAAATTCGGAAGTGGGCCGATCGGTCAGATGATTGGTTGGTTTGGTTTGTTTGGTATTAACGTCCTTTTCAACTGCTATGGTCATTTCAGGACGGCGTTATAGGGGCCGCAAATTTTGCCTCGCAAGGGTTCTTTAACGTGCAGCCAGCAAACGACTACACGGGACCAATGGCTTTACTTCCCTTCCGAAGGAAGTGCGTGATCTCAGAATTTCCCCCTGAAAAATCCTCGTCGTCCTCGGCCAGGATCGAACCCGCGTACTCGGGCATCAGAGGCGATCACGCAAACCACTGAGCCACCGAGGCCGATCGGTCAGATGAGACCTAATCCTCTGGGCATCCAGCTGCGGCGGGCTGGACGAATCCGTGCGCGGGCTGTAATCTCTTCGTGCGAGCGACAGTGGATTAACGTCCAAATTAACTGAAGGGCTTGTATCCCTGGGAGTCGTTTCGGCTTCTTCTGTTGAAGTCGACGATTTCGGAACGGTCCCTTTCGTGTCGGATAATATCACTGTCGCGGAATCTAAGTCATTCCCCAACGAGTCGCTCTGGTTAGTCGTACGGATAAAGTCCAGATTAGTTTTGTCACATTCAGAAAAGTCAATGTCTAATAAGAGATGGTGATTTGCACTAGCCTGTGTGTACTCGGGACATCTTCGGAATTAACGCTCCTTCCTTGGTATGAAATGCGTTTTGACGACATTCGATTTGGTAACGGGCGTTACCCGCTCGTTAGATCGTGGTGCTTGGAGTTCCTCCGTCACTTGGCTGCCACGGGCCTGTCGATCGCCTCGCTGAGTCCGACGACGGGCGTACACCTCTCGACTGCTCGCCGGAGCTTCTCGTTTCTCTCGGTGTAGGGCAGCGGCCAAGGAACCCCTATTCGATCGGGCTTCAATATTCTATATCGAGAGCAAGATTTAAAATTTGAGTCCTTATCATTTAGGTTCTTACGTGCCCGAGGGTCCTTAGCTCCGTGGCTGCTGCGAGGTTCGATCATCGAATAAGTTCCATCGGGGTCCGTCTGGTCCAAGAGTCTCCGTCCGTGGTCATCGTCAAGCACTTTCTGATTTCTCTCTCTTCGGCTCCGCTTTTTATCTGGCTTTGGAGGATTCTGCGCCGAGTTTGCGCACTCGGTCCTCCAATGCCGTTGCTTCAATTCCCCTGCTCTTCTCCAATCCCGTTGGCTCGATCTTCTCGCTCTTACGGGACCGAGTCGATTGCGGTCGGGGGTGTACCTTCTCTTCTCTCTTCTTTCTTCCTCTGTCAAATCCTCCGATCTATGTCTTTTCTCATCTTCCATCATCCGGGGATTTGACACTCTCCATATGTCGGAAGGAACAATCAGAAATGTTGTCCATGAAAACATCAGATATCACTCGTATGTCCATGAAAAAACATCAGATGTTATGCGAAGAGGTCAGTTTATGTCAGACAAAACACGGAAAAACCGACTACTCAGATCAAAAAGGCTCTTAAACAGGCTGAAAAATCCGTGTGAAGCTGATTTGCTGTGGATTTTCTCCGATGAAAAAACTTTGTGGACTACTACGTATGGAACGTTGTGGAGAGAGTGGTCAATGAACACCCCCATAACACTAAAGATGAATTGAAAGTTGCCATTGTTCGAGTAATGACCAATATGAACCATGACCATTTGATTCTCGCATGTCGACGGTTTCGATATCACATTGAAGCATTTATAGAAGCTAAAGGCGGATTTATTGAATGGTCATATAACAAGAAGGTTTCTTGTGTATGCTCATGATGTTTCGATAATAAAGTTATTATCTCGACTCTGTTTTCTCTGTTTTCTCTATTATCTCTGTTTTCTTTCTTGACGTGAATCTGTCCTCAAATACCTTACGCACCCTGTATTATTTCGCCATCATTTGTTTTCTTCATAAGATACCCCCGTATTTTAGTATTTTGCTGACGTTATTATTCATCCGTTTGATTTGATTAATATTTTCTATTCCTTAACACTTTGGTTATTATATTAATATGTGAACCTATCTTTCTGCAACGTACCTCAATTGGGTGTTAGATACGGCTATTTAGCGTAGTTTCATTAGAACCCTCTTGTTCATTATCTTTATGGACTGAATGGATAGGGGCAACTGAGGCCATGAACGTGTTGAGAAGAGGGAATACACTGTGGATAAAGACATGATGCAAAGAAAACAAACCTCTTGTCCACAAAAGTTTAATGGGCGAATACGTATTTCAAATAATGATCTCAAAGAGATCGAAATACGTATTCGCCCATTAAACTTTTGTGGACAAGAGGTTTGTTTTCTTTGCATCATGAACGCGTTTGTCGGGTTAACGCTTGGGGGAAAAGTAGCTTTTTTGCTGACGACCTTGTCCTCTTGCACTAACCTTCATCCAGCTCTGCATCGCTTTGCAGCCAAGTTTGAATAGGCTGGGATGAAGGATCAGTGAGGTTCTGGTCCTTTAAAGACAGTATGCTCAATGCGCTCCCCATGCCAAGGGAGCCCCATTTAGTCAGGTGGAGACGTTCAAATATCTAGGGACTGCATTCTCGAGTGATGGGCGACAGGACAGAGAACTTGATGTTCGGATCGTTGCAGCAAGCTGTGAGGGCGCCAACTGCGGCGATCCATGCAAATGAAACGTGAGATAGGAAACAAAGCCAAGCCCTAATTTTCAATCAGCCTTTGTACCCATTCTCACCTAAGGTCATGAGTATTGAGTAATGACCAAAACAGTGCGATCGTGGTTGCGAATGACCGAAATGAGATTCCTGAGAGGTCTGGCAGGTGTTACTCTACTAGACAGAGTGCACAGCAAGCACACTAATGGAATTTTTAGGTGTTGAGCCGCTACTCCTCCGCATTGAGATATCTCAGTTGCGTTGTTATGACCCCATGATACGGATGCCGCAAACTGGTCTTCCTAGACAGTTGTTATTTTCCAAACTGGTGGTAGTGATGTGCGATACCAATGAAGCATCGATACTTCCGGTATCGAGTACTTTAGTACAATACTCGATACCAATATCGAGTACTCAATGAGAAAGTATCGATAGTATCGAGTAAAAATGAGTATTTATTTATATGGTAAAATGCATTTCTGAGAGGACGTCGAACCTATACTGGAGCACGTGGAGGCTAACATCACTCATTACAATTAGACCTCATTAGTATTACTAGGAGGCTATCATCACGTGTCCGAGTCATTAGCTTTTTTTTTTTTATTTCCCGTGCGAGGCGTGAGCTCGACCTCGTTAGGAGAAATAAAAACAAACGCTTCGAAAGATAGTTCCCTAATCAATAGGCAGCCACTGGAATAAAAGTGTTAAAATATTCAACAGATTCTGAATTAACGCTGAAAATCGAACATCTTCATTAGGTGACTCATAGGTTTTTTCAGTATCGAGTATCGATGTTCAAAGCCATATTACAATGTACGATACTTGAGTACCTGATACCGGCAAGTATCGATACTTTTTGGTATTGGTATCGGTATCAGCACAACACTAACTGGTGGGTAAGAGACCAAGGTGTGGGCCTTGAAGCAGGTGGCCAGCCTGCTTGGAAAATCTGGGCTCGAGTTGCTTGGGTATTGTCATGAAGGACAGGCGCCTGATGGCGGAATATCGCGAGCGCTGAAAATTCTCCATAGGGCTGCTGTCTCCGCAAACTTAACGGATATGCGGGTTTGAAAACTAAGTACTAATACCTCATCCGCACTTGCATTTCCAAACTAGTTAAGATTGCCGAACTAGTTCCGATTTTCAAGTGCGTACACAACTGGTTTAAACGAAACCGGTTTCAGGCGTTAGAAACTGTCTCAGATTAAGCGAGTTTCCCAAACCTTCTTGAGATAATTTAACTAGTTTCGCGCGTGGAATTGTGGGATCCCAGAATTCCGTCCGCTGATGCGATGCTCTTTTTTTTAGATCGCCTTGCCTTGTGGCCTTGCCTCTCTCTCGTCGAGGCCTTCGAGATTAACAAGGCCTGAGCATGCTGCTCCGTTTCAATGCTAAAATGCGTGCGAGAGCGATTTCCCCAATCTGCCGCCAGATGTCCTTCTTTTACGTGTAGCATTTATTTTAAAAATATTTACATAGCTGTATTTTTTATTAATTTATTTATATATGAAATAATGAATTTTAAATTGCCATCTGATGGGAACCATGAAAACGTCGAAAGAATTTAACTTTATTCAGCTGTGTAGCATTTTTTGACACAGTAGTACTTTATTTAAAAAAATTTACATAATATTTTTTTATTTATTTTTGAATTTATCATGGTTACAAAAGCACGTATAATACAATTGAAATAGCTGGCTTTCTGCTTTATAGAGAAAGAAGGACACCTAGTGATGAAATCGCTCACGCTCGGGAAATGAATGCTTGTTTGCTCGTTTCAACACCATGAGGCATTGAGAACATACTTTTAACTCGTTCGAACTATTTCAAGTGCGGAAGCATATTTAGCTTTCCAAACTAGTTTAATCTAAAACTGTTTTCAAATAGCATCTAAACTAGTTTACTTCAAGCTAGTTCAGGTAGTGCGGATGAAGTATAAGATAACTACCGGTATATTTGTGGATTTACTACCATACTATCAAAACTTTGATTTCTTATACTTCTGGTAATAGTTAATTAGGATTTAAGGTTTCTATACCACTTATCACTTAAAATGACCTCCCAGACAAAATGCCGAAGTTTGTTACACACAATGTAAATCGCCCTGTGTAACTGAAGTAAAAGTATATTAATATGTTCCTTAATATTTAATAACATCAACGGAGACATACAGGAAGTTTAATTATATCATCCAAAGTAACATTGGGACCGTATTCAGAATGAGCGCTCTTGCTCTTGCTCAAACCATTGTTGTATACAAATTCAATAATATGGCTCAATCTGAATACGGGCGTTGGTCTCCTACACCGTCAGTATGAGATAACTTATATCTTTTATACAAATAAAAACAAATTACAAAATAGTATAACTTATAAAATTTATTAGGAAAGATAGTGGAGAAAGCAAGAATTGCATTTAGAGATCGGGATAGAAGGCATCATTTTTGAATGGTTCAAGTCAAGTTTCTTTCTTCCTGTGCTGCCTAGCCTCCAAAGAGAATTAAGGCATATTGTTGTTGTTTCAATATTCTAAACGAAAAATTAAGTTTTATGGTATATTTACACAAATATAATAAGTTACATGTAATTTTTAAAAGTTTAACTAGTTTCACTGATTAAAACAGGCAACCTTCATTTTATAATCTTATTTTGCACAAGAGGCTGAATTTGAGTTTATTCCCAACTGGATAGCTACTAATTAGGAGGCTAATTCGAATGCTTTAAGAAGTTATTTATAGTTTAAATAAGAGGAAAAAGGTTTTATCAAACCAAGCTTTTATAATGTTTTATTTAGTGGCAACAATACAGCTTAATTTTGCAACAATAAACAATAGATACATTTACCTCTCGCCATAACGAAATGTCCAATTGTTACAACAATCAATTCGTAGTAATGAGTTAGTACCATTAGAACACGAACCAATGAACCGATTTAAAAATTTTTTTCTTTATCATAAATTGTCATCGATTCTGCATAAGTGTGTCAAATTGCAGCTCCCTAGCTTGTCGGAAAGTTGGTTTAATATTGATTACAAGATTTGACCTAAACATACTAACACAGCAAAGTTATAAAAAGCTTATAAAAATATTCAGCTTAAAAGAAGAAATAGCTTCATTGTTTATTTATGTCTAAATGATGCAAGGAGAATATACATCGCGTGGCTATCCCATTGTTTCTTCGTTAAACTTGCAACACGCGCCACAGGCTGTTGCAAAAAAAAAATTACTGAAAGCCATTACAACATCTACATTCACAGAGGGAGGCAGCAACATCTAAATTTTCTCCGTTTATTTACCAGCGTCCATTTCCTATAACAGAATAAGCCATTTATCTCCTTTATATTCTTCTACTTTTGAAAGCAAAGAAAACGCGTTCAACATCTCCACTGAATAAACGTAGGTAGAAACGTCCACAGGCAAAATGAATAACTTTAACAACGGATTGTGTAATTGTAACGGTGGTATTAACAATGGTATTAACGGAGGCAACGGAATGGTATTACCAACCGCAACTGATTGTATGTGCACAGAAGGTTGCCAATGCCTCGCCATTGTAGCAATGTGTTTAGGCGCTGTGGCCTTGGGACTATTAATTACTAGCACTCCCGAAGACGATACAGCACAACCACCGGGATCACAGCCTCATCACCCAGCAAAACCTCATCCAGGAATGGGTATGCATTATCCAGCAATGCAACCTCCACCAATGCCATATCCAGCAATGGCCCCAGTTTGCCCATATGTAATGCAACCTACATACCGACCAATGTAGAGGAAAAGTCAAAAGTGTCACACCGAAGACAATGCTGAAAACAGGCAAGTTATTCAAAATAGTTGCGCTTGTTAATTTAACATTTGCAAAGCAAAACTCAGCATGTAAATGAGTATTTTAGCTGCTATTAATGGAACATTGTATAAATATAGAGTGAGTACACATGTATAGTTTTATAAAATATTAATGCTCCTTAAAGACTGCTTAGGATCTAACTTTATCTCTAGTAGTTGTTGTAAAGCAAGAGCTATAAAGCCTTTCCCTACATGGCATCTCTGCCATTAATAATTCAACTAGGTAATTGCGTTAGTAAGGGTTTTGGGACAAAACAAAGCCGTAATGGAAGTGCTCATTATTGCTTTCATTATGATTGCTATGTCTATCAGCGAAGTTAGATTACTCTATAATAACTTATCAATAAAAGTAATTGATTTTTTCTGGCCTTAAAAATCTTATTTTTCTTGCAGAACATAAAAATAGAAAACTTGATAAATGCGAAGAATGGAAACTTTCACACAACAGAATAAAGAAGGTATTTGTATACTAAAGGTTTTAAACTGCCTACAGAGATTGATTTACGTCTATGTGAACGAAACTGGAATGCTTGTCTGCTATTGAAACCGCATGCACCATCTATTCTGGCTTTTATCTAGTCTATGCCTGGACATCGGAGTTTCCATTTCAATAGTACACGCTGAAAGACTCAGTGGAATGGTGTCCTTTGATTTATTGCAGACTTTCATTAAAGCCATTAAATGTGAGAGGTCCTCGATTTTCCGAAACCAAAAGCACCATCTGGCAATTTCATCGGAATTACTGAAGTCTAGAGCCCCGATTCCCGTTTCTGTGGCAATCCTATTCATGAAGGTTACAATCAATTTTACTGTGTGGCTTGAAGCCTTATCCTGTTTAAGCCAAACCTGATTTTGTCAGCATCTTAGAGACCTAGGATATCGGATAGATAAATTGATTCCAGAATGTTTTAATAATATGAGGCATTAATTTGCTTTTGTTAAAATCTTTGCGCAGCAGCTGTAATTTTGCGCATATCAGGACCCGACGACAAACACACATCCTTTAAAAAGTTGTCTTGCTTTGTCGCACCGTCTGTACGGTTTTTGGACCCTATTTTGCGACAAGAGTGCTCGAATCTTGTTATATTCCTATGTAAGAGGCAATGCTAAGTTGAGTATTGAGATTTACGGTCTCGATGCTAACTCTGACTTTCCTTTTGGGGTACGGGTGCTCCTTAAAGTAGTGGCATGGTTCTTCAGTTCACATTTGTTAAATCGGTTTGTTATGCACGGCTGTATAGTAAAGTTACCACTCTTATATTCCTCAATTATCCGAGAATGAGAATCCTACATCGGAAAGGGCATTTATATACCCTTCCCAAAACGAGATTATTTGCGGTGGCATTTTCTCCTAAAACTGGTTCTTCTTGGGAATGGCTTACACGTAATAACGTGGATTCGCGAAATCATGAACAACACTCTCATTCCAATTTCGTTCATATAAAGGGGAATCAACTATATATTACAAAGTTTGAATTAATGCGAGTTTTTTAATCTTGACAGATCAACTATTTTCGGCTTCATCTGCCTCCCTCACTCTTTTCCATCGTCACTTGTTTGGATCTACCTTCAAAATTTGAATAAGAACTCGTTTATATTTCTGAAGATGTACTGGGGAAAAACCTTGAGAAAATTTATTTAATATTATATATCTGTAATGGCTTATTTAAAAATTTGCAGGACAACTTAGATACGAGTACCCCGTATTTTTCAACCTAATTGCCGCTCCTGGCGTAATAGCCACTCTTTCTAAAAATGGCTATGAAAAACAAAGTAATAGCCGCACTTAAATTCTGTGGGTCCTGACAAAGCCCATAGTTTACTGCGGGTAAAAATAATAAATAGTGCCCGCTTTTATAATTATAATATTTGAACTACATTTTACAAAGCACAAACTATGTATCGATAAGATGTGTTAACAATTTTTGTAAGTATGCATTACTTCAGATATCTAGCGCTTATTTTTAGCGGACTGTATCGAGCGGCCGTAATTTAAGCCTCCTGGAATTACAGCTAAAAGGCCGATGCATTTGCACTGCTGTCTTTACTCTGTTTGCAATATGGGTACGCATACTATATATAATGTGTATAATAAAAATCAGCCAATCTCAAGATCATATTGGTAGTCTTTATAAATACTAATGTATCTTTATTTTCGGAACCGTTCCTTTACTCTGCCAATCACAATGGTAATTTTTTATCCTGGTAATCTATATCGGGTCCATTCCATTATTCAACTGATTAGGCAGAAAAATACGGTACTCTGAATTTGAACGAATAAAACTTATAAACCCTTAGTAATTCGAGTTTATTTCAGACCTATATTTTTCTAAGTACAAAATGGGAGATTTATTAAATTCTGAGAAAACAACTTATTTTTAATGCCTATTTTTTATTGTAAACTAGATAAGTGTATTATACGGAGCCAAATTTCAAGGCTAAAAAGTTTCATGAGTTTTAAAGAAACTGGCGTATACAAGTAACTATGAGAGGCGGTCAAAGTCATTACAAGACTGAGATGGCGTGACGCTATACGGTGGTAGCTTCAGTCCTTCTCTATGTACCTTTCAAGGCCACACACTTTTACTAACGATGGACGACTTGTTGGATGCCACCACGGTCGTTTAATCCTCTGGTCTGTGCACACGCGCAAATGCCGTTGTTGTAGTCAACAATTGGATTGCTGTATTTATGGAAGAAGCGCTTTAGTCCCCTCTATTGCATGAACTTGGCTACATCTCAAACTTAACAATATAATTTAACGATCGTACAACGTAACAAAACAGTCAGCTGATGTTACGTATTTGTTGCTGAACACGTAATAATAGCTGACAGTTTTGTTACATCTGTATGATTGTTAAATTATATAGTTAAGTTTGAGGTGTAGCCAAATTCATGCAATAGAGGAGACTAAAAGCGCTTCTTCCATAAATACACCAATCCAATTGTTGACTACAACAACGGAATTTGCGCGTGTGCACAGACCAGGGGATAAAAAGACTGATGCCACTTCTATAGAAATCCTTCTTTTGCTGTTGAACTGCTCCATCTTGAAGATGATCTCGTCGTAGTCTTAAAACTGCCTTCCACGAAGCGGGTTCTTCAGGCGAGGAAAGAGTCTCTTCAGGCCAGGTCGGGTGAATACGACGGATGTGGCAGTGTTTCCAACCCCAGCTCCGCCGCAACACGCACGATCTCGTGTGCAGAATGTGCTGAAGTCTGACCCATGATCTATTCTATGGCGATCTGAGAGGACAATCTTCTCCACTTGCTTCGCAATTTGTGGCTCGTCACAGACGGAGGCACACCCGCTCCGAGGTCCTTCTTCTATGCTTGACTGGCGGTGCTGGAAACGTCGACTGTCTCGTATGATGAAGCATTATCACCATAAAATGCCAGTAACTCATCATGGATTTGTTTAGGGTTGTTCCCTTTCAAATCCAGAAAGCTTACCAAGGCTCGCACCTCCAATTTTCTGATGGGCTGCACCAAACTCCGCTTTGTATCCTCCAGCACTCGAGGGATGTTTCCACACATTTTCAAAAGCGATCCTTCTTCCATGTTGATTGGAATGACTTTATGACCGCCCCTCGTACTCATAGAAGTATCAACGCGATTAGAAAAGTATGATATTCACGAAATGAAGGGATTGAACCATTTAATAATACTGAAACTATTCGAATAAACAGGGCGATTCACAATGAGTAACAAAGCTTAACACTAGTTGCGGAGGTCTGTTTGAATAAAAAAAAAACAACATAAGTCTTAATCCAGTTACAGAATTGAACAGTTCAAAGTTTTGAGTGTAGTAACAAATTGATAAACAGTAAGTTATGAACTTAAAATTAACATTTGAGTATACGACTTTTATAGTCTTGCCAAAATCTGTCCGAAGGAACAACGGGTGTATCCGATGAGCCCATTGCAACAAAAAAAATTAATAAAAATGTTATTGCAACATCACTGTAAAATATATGCATCTCAAAAACGATTTATAATGGCCACATTTAGCACGTACACGGCCACTCATCGATGGCAGCACGCACTATCTCCAATGGGAACACATAAAAAGAGAAACAGATGGGAAACTCTACCACGTGATTGGAAATCACTACGTCATTTTTCAATACTACTTTCGTGGCGCTAGTGAAGACACAATTTTGAAAATAATTAATAAATTAATAATGTAGTTTATGTATTAATTCTTATAAAATGTTAAAACACACAAATTTGTATTCAAAAATAAAGTTTTATATAAACGCAAAATTGTTTTGTTGATTTGTCACGTTATCATTCATGTAAAGCACTCGTGTTTATATTAGCTCGCCGTTGATCAGAGACCATCAATAAGAAATCGTGGTAATGCAATAATTTCATCTTTTCATTCCACCATGCATCGTAACCGGATTTCAAAGTTTTTAATTAACTTGAATTAAATTATTAAAATAATTCCGATGAAAAGAACGTTAAGCAATGTATTTATCTGACGTCATATATGACTTGCCTCTCCAACAATCCATTTGCGGGAGAATGACGTATTTATGACGAAACCGACAGTAGCGCCGTGAAGCCAGGAGTGTTTTTAAGGAAAATTTCATTGGGTGACTTTCGTCACGTGATCTCAGAAAAGTTTCCCTTGTGGCTATAGGGAGTTTCCCCTCTGTTTCTTATCCCTCTGTGGTATGGAAGCTGCTACAGCAACAAGATCTGCCTTCAAGCTTTTCGCTATTGCGGCGGGGGTTTTGAACAAGCCTTCTCCAAAATGTTCCAAAGGCGATAGTCAAGGGGTATAAGATTGGGCTTCCCGAGGGCCAATCTTCTGCAGCGATGAAATCTGGTAAATCTCTTAAGCTGGGTTGTTTTGCTTGAACAACTTCTTCCAAAACGTCCGTTTGGTAATTCGCAGCATCGAAAAAGCAAATGACAGTCCCTGGAGAGAAGTTCTGGAAAGTGTTGCAAGAATACGGAGTGGATGGGCAATTACTGGTCGCTATCATCGTCTCTGTACGAGAGCTCTGAGATCTATGTCCAGATAAATGACATTAATGGGTGCTGGATTCCGTCAAGGGTGCCCCTCTTGTTGATTATCTTTATGGACTGGATAGACGGGCAACCGAGGCTATGTGCATTTTTTGTGTGGGTGACTGTTTGGTGGAAAGGTTGCTCTTTGCTGACGACCTTGTCCTCCATGAGTCTTCTTCCACTAACTTTCAGCAAGCACTAGCTCGTTTTGCAGCCATGTGTGAAGAAGCTGGGATGAGAATCGGTATGGCTAAGACAAAGGTTATAGTCCACGGATAAGGTAAAACGAATAATATTTTTGAACTGATGCTCTACTACGGTTACTGAAGGGCGATATTGGTGCTAGATAAATGGCGCCCGGCTGAACATCATGCTCTGTTATTCATGCTATAATTTTAGAAGTAAAGATACTTCTGTTTCAAATTTTCGATATCCAAAAGGTCCAGACATTTTCCCATAGTTCGAACAACAAAACCAGTTGTTTTTATTATTCAAAGTCAAAAATCAAACATTAAGAGATTTTGGTAAATTCTATACCTTCTGATGAACTTCTGTATTATATGTTCTTGGAAATTTTTTTATTATTAAAATCAATTAAAATTAATAAGAATTCATTACATTTATGTTAACAAGATACACTGACTGGCCAGAGTATTAAGACCATCCTATCAGTACTTCGTTGGGTCATCTTTTGCCTTCAATACTGCGACGATTCTTCTTGGCATTGACTCCACCAGATTTTGAAAGGTGATGCGACGAATATCAATTAACGTTATTTTTCCAACTCTTTTAGACTCCCTTTTGATAGTTTTATTTCACTCCCCCCGTTTGCATCTTTTGGCTGCTCCCCTTTTTCACTCTCTGCTCTTTGACCTTGCATCTCGATCTTACTTTCTACACATACAGCTTTCCTCCCCCTTACTCTCATTGACAACTCAACCCCTTTCTCCGATTGCCATCTAACGGAGCCTTCATTCGCAATGCTCGGAGCCTGAAGAAAACGAGACAATGCGTCGTAGTTAGACCTCTCCGAGGTAGAAACCCAACCTTGCTAATCAATTCGTATGTAAATCCTAAATATGCGAGGCCTAACTACAGTTAATCACTGCACTTCTGCAACCAATAGCACCTGCAATCACAAGAATCTTAAACTTAGCATACGTCAACATAAGATCCCTGCCAAAAAAAGTGACAGACTTTGAAATTTGGCTGAAACAAATAAACAGTCAAATCTGTGTCCTTGTTGAAACATCGTTGACATCTGATTATGACACTGTCAACTTATGCCCGGATAACTATATCATGTACAGATCAGATAGACCATCCCGTAGTGGGAGGGCAAGGCCGTACCCAAAAATTTTTTTCGGGGGGGGGGATGAGGGGGGCTGGCCCCAATCCTGCTTGTGGAGGGGGGGGTCCCCCATGTAACAGATTTAGTTGACATGGTGGCCAATTTCGGGGGGGTGCTGCATCCCCCCCCCCCCCGGGTACGGCCCTGGTGGGGGATAGCCATCTAGATCAACGAAACCTGGCGCTCTCGATTACTAAACAAGGGATCTGAAAACTATTTGACTATTTGCAGATAAGTTGTCACTGGAATACCGTTAAGTTTCAGATATTTGATATTTATAAACAGAATTATACACCGATCGAGGATCTAATCCTAGTATACTAAGTAAATAATCCGTAAAGCTTATTGTTAAGAGTTTTCATCGGACCAACAAGGGGTCGTAAGTTATTTTACAGGGTGCATAAGGTATTTGAGGACACCTTCGTTTGGCTACTGCTGCACTATAGTAAACTGTATGTCCTTTCCGTTTCCGGAAAGCAAAATGGCGGATCATCAAGTAACACAAATCATGAAGAGACATGCACTAATCGTGGCAATAAAGACAGAGCACAGCGATTTAGAGATATCACGATTTCTATAGGTCGCAAGATCATTCGTCCACAAAGTGCGGAAGGAGTTGGAGACCGAAGATGGCAATGTTGCACCAGTAGCAAAGCGTAAAAAGCATGCCTCACGCTCTGACATCATCAGAACACCTGAATTTATTCAGCAAGTGCAGCAGGCCATCGATGTCAATCCCAGAACATCCATGAGGTCACTTGCCAAAAATCTCCATGTGTCGGAAGGAACAATCAGAAATGTTGTCAATGAAAACATCAGATATCACTCTGCGTATCAGACAAAACACGGGAAAACCGTCTACTCAGATCGAAAAGGCTCTTAAACAAGTTGAAAAATCCACGTGAAGCTGATTTGCTGTGGATTTTCTCCGATGAAAAAAACTTTGACCAGGATCAGAAGGTGAACAGAAGAAATGACAGATGGTTATGTGCAGACCCTTCGGAAATGCTACGAGTCATGCACACGAAATTTCCTGCAACTGTCATGGTTTTAGGGGTTGTCAGAAGTGAAGGACCTGTGATGCCTCCACACTTCTTTCCCCAAGGCCTTAAAGTTAACTCTGCGGTCTACGTTAAAACAACTGCTAAGCCTTGGATAGACACGATACGCAACGGAAGGCCTTACGTGTTTCAGCAAGATTGTTTCAGATATGGGTAAATGAAGCGATTTAACAGCTTTTGAAAATGGGATAATTGTTGGCGCTCGGAGCCATGAAGCGACTATCAGAAAAACAGCTGCATTCGTTATATGTTCAAAAGCAACTCTTGTTAAAGTGTTTAAAGACTGGACTGTCAGCCGGAAAACTTGGCCTGAACGTGCGAGTTGTGGCCGGCAGCGATTAGTTCGGGCAGTTCTTAATCAGGGATCCTCTCATATGATCTCTGAATACACTCTTCGCCGTACACTGCATTTATGGGATATGGAAGCCGAAGGCCTGTTTGAACACCTTTGCTGTCTGCAGTTAACAAGATAAAACGTCTCTAATTCGAAAAGTAACACAAGGATCGGACGGTCCGCAGCATGAAAGCATGGATCCCGCATGTATGAATACAATCCTTTAAGCTGACAGGGGCTTTTTTATGGTTTGGGGTATATTTTCCCGGCATGATTTGGACCCGTTAATTCGTGTGGAACAACGTCTGAATAGCACAACATATCTACTTTATCTCATTGATGGCATATTCCAATGGAGATGGCTTTTTTACAACAAGACAGTATTGTGCAGGAGTGATTTCAAGAACATGAGGGAGACTTTACCTTGCTTAGGTGGGGGCCC
>JAHWFO010049600.1:718275-778052 GCA_023313115.1 Rhysida immarginata
GTTTGTTGGAACTTTCAATGCTAAAATATGGCATGTAATATATCAAAACGACTTGGAACGATGTGTCATGAAGGAATATAACGTAAAATTAATGATAGTCCAAATTGGTTTCAAGGAACCTGGTTTAGTGGAACCATTATGATTCATTGAAACTTTCAATGCTAAAATATGGCATGTAAAATATCAAACAACTTGGAATGATGTGTCATGACTGAATATAACGTAATATTAATGATAGTTGAAATTATTTCAAAGGTACGTGGTTTAATGGTATTATGATCTATTAGAAACTTCCAATGTTAACATAGGGCGGTTTAAAAATATAGTTCTACGAAAGGTTTAGTTTAACCTTTCGGTACTTGGTTATGTCATTCCTTAATGGTTTATTTTTATGTTTTCTCTTCATTGTTAGGGTTTTTCTCAATTTTTGCAAATAAATTGATTGTGGAGAACTTAATAAGTACCGAAAGGTGCTTTATGCTATCAGTGTGGGGAAACGTCTGTCTGTCTGTCCGTCCGTCCGTATCTCAAACTCCTCCGAGGCTATGAAAGATTTTCAAAATCTGTTTTCGTCAGTCGATGAATATGGTTCATGGCACGAACCAGTTACAAATATTATCTAAATCGGTTCATTTGGCACGTGCACAAATTATAGCTCTATTTTCCCTCCTAGCAATTTTCAATGGGAAGATATATTGAGTTATATATCAAACAAATCGTAATGACGAGATAGATGCGGTTATTCATTATTATTTTCGTCAGTCGATGAACATGGTACATGGCACGAATCAATCACAAATATTATCTAAATCTGTTCAATAGCACGTGCACAAATGGTACCTTTACGACCCCACCTAACAATTTTCAATGGATAGATGTATTAAGTAATATATCAAACAAATCGTAATTACGAGATAGAAGCGGATATAAATTACTGTTTTCGCCAATTAATAAATATGGTTCCGGGAATGAACCATTTTGATAATGGTTGAAATCGAAACATGCACGAGCTCTAATGGTACCCTTATGACACCCTCCATTATATCCTATGATAAGATATAGCATGTAATATATCAAACAAATTTGAATGATGTATTATGAATGAATATAACGTAAAATTAATGATAGTCCAAATTGGTTTCAAGGAACCTGGTTTAGTGGAACCATTATGGTTCATTGGAACTTTCAATGCAAAAATATAGCATGTAATATTTCAAACAACTTGGAATGATGGGTCATGAATGTATATAACGTAATATTAATGATAGTTAAAATTATTTCAAAGGTACGTGGTTTAATGGTATCATTATGGTCCATTAGAAACTTCCAATGTTAACATAGGGCGGTTTAAAAATATAGTTCCGCGAATAGTATAGTTTAACCTTTCGGTACTTGGTTATGTCATTCCTTAATGGTTTATTATTCTAGAAATTATTCCCCAAACGTAATAGGATTAAACAGAACGATTTTTGTAACGTACGTTCCAGCTAGCCAAGCTCCAACAGATTGTCCTTGGAAATCTGTCAGATTTGACATGATGGTACAAATGTACAAAGAGCATTGAAAAATACACATTTTTTTCTCTGAAAGTAAGAAAGATATAACTCTGCGACTTGGGCATCGCATTCCTACAACCGTTAGTTCCACTGAATATTTTTCAAAGACGTATCCTTCAGTTTCTTTGGCTTTATGCTAGCGCTCCGGAAGAGCGTGCATCCATCCTCGGCACCATTCTTGATCCTGCTTACGCAAACTTTTTTTCACACCAAGTTACCATATTTTACCACATTTTTTCTAACTCCTTACTTCGGTAATATATGAATAAATAAGGAATACACTACCGGACAGAAAATGAAGCACTACAGAGGATGCTGGCCATCGACCTCGGTATCATTATTTGGAGCAGTTTGAAAGGGTCCCAATAGTGGGCTTCCTCGAGGATGGTTGGTCTGCTTGACAAATTTCTTATCATGTGACCCGTGGAGTGAGCCACGTGACACGATGCATTGCAGCCTGGAGAGAGAAAGACAGCACGTCAAGGAGACTAGGTTCTGGCAGCCAGCCTCGCATCACAGACAGTGAGGCTAGACACATCGGAAAATGTGCGATAGCGGATCCCTCCTAAACATCCACACAGATTATGCAATGTGTGCGCCATTGCTAGCAAGAACAGTGTTCCGCAGGTCCATCCGGTGATACATGAATGAAAGTGGACTACAGAGGAAAGGCAGCGCATTCTGTTCTCGGATGAATCAAGGTTATCGGAAACATGGACGCATTCGGACATTGCCATTTGGCACATCTTATGGAACGCCATAGACTTCCGATAGCTAGACATATGGGGTGGACAGTCATTGGTTATGAATCAATAACCTGTTTGGTGTTTGTGCTGTACAATGACAGCCCACCATTCAGTGAGATCCTGCAACCCCATTTTCTGCCATAGTCTCCAAATCATACCAATGATATACTGCAGCAGAATAATACTCGAACATTGTTCAACAATGTGGTACTTAGACCTTACCTTGCCTGAGGTCAGCAGCTCTTTCGTCAATAGAGGGCATAAGGGACCATCTGGGAAGGTCTCTTGTGACGACCTCTGCAGTTGCAAGAAGAAAGGCAGAATGTGTCTCATGACACTATAAGCACCTGTACCACCCTGCGCACCATCGAATTGCCGCTTACCTGAACTCCAAAAGGGGCCACACTGTCTACTGAACTCTGTCTCGTTGTTAAGCAACGAAACTACTTTCGTATAATTACGCACGATGATGCGCCTAACCAATAGAAGTTAGGCCAAAATTGGGGTTGGTCGGAATATAAAGGTGATATTCTCTTAATGGTACCAACTTGGAACTCGGTTCTGATGAGGGACCATACTGCATCAAAAAAAAAGCATAGGAAGTTTATGCAATTGAATTTTAATGAAAAAAACAAAACGGACACAATGATTGAAGTTAAGAACACATCGAGAATGGAGAACACGCGGCTTTTATTGTTTAAACTCGTGCTATAGGATATCCACTGTTGAAAAAAGAAAGAAATTGTTCAAAAGACATTGCAACAACAACAGCCGTAGAGGGAGGCAGCAAAACCGAAATCCTCTTCGTTTATTATTTTCCAGGGTCTAATTTCTTATAAGCTTATCTACCCATTTGGAAGAGCAAACGTAAAGCACAAAAGCAGCACGCTCAAAATCTATTTTCCGAATAATACATAAAACGTTCTTGAGATAAACAAAGATAAAAGGAGTGCTAACATGACTGCTAGATGTGGCTGTAGCGTTCTACCAGCAGCGTCGAAGCGCGCAGGTCCTAAAGGTTGCGAATGCCTATCCATTGTGGCTATGATTCTAGGAGGTTTCGCCTTGGCCCTTCTGTTGACCAGTACGCCTCCTCCAGTCGAAGAACCACCATCAACGGAGCAAAAGCCATCAGAAACAGGGTATTCTTCTTCATTCCTTGAAAAAGGTTACACAGAAGTGTACTCCACTTCTTGTCCACCCACGCAAACAGTGTACCCGTCGGGTACCACAACTCCTTACTGTGTTACGTATCAAGATAAAGATTATTGTCTGTCTGAGCTCAGCACTGCTGAGCAGCGCAGATCAGCGTCTGCATATCCGTACGGAACTGGGATGGTTACAGTTTATCCAGAAGCGACGAATGGATCGTATCCGCCGTCGTCACAAGTCTATTCAGCTTAATCTTGAAAGCCACATTCGGTATGTAATATTTTAAAACGATAAGATTATTTTAAGATTATTACGAACCCACAGTTAATAAATTAGTGAGAAAAAAAAGTGCATTCGCTTTCCGTGAAATGTTGCACTTATTTTTTTAGTTCTGGCATATTCGCAGAAATGTATTATTTATTTCTCAGTAAACACAAATGGGAGTTGAAGGCCAGATCAATTATACAAATATTTCGGTAATAAGAATAAATAAGAACATTATTAAATACCGAAGTGGGGGGAAGCGTGTCTATCCATCTGTAACGTGATCATCTCGAAGCGTATGAAAGATTTTAAAAATCTTTTTTCACTAGTCAATTAATATGGTTCATCGCACGAATCATTTCGAAGATGGTCGAAATTGGTACGATAGCACATGCTCTAATGGTATTCTGGTCCCCCCTACAGAAATAAGTAATACATCAAATAACTCTTAACGACAAGCTGTGAGCGAATTTACAGTTAAGTATTGCTTTCACCAGTCGATAAATATGCGTCAGCGTATGAAGATGATCGAAACCGGTATCGTATTAGTAAGTTCGAAGATGGTTTTTAGAAAACATTAATTTCTCTAAAAATGGCTTAGCCCATTTCCATGAAAAATACGTCAATGCATAGTTTAAGGATCCCTCTAGGTAGGAATTAATTTAATAAATAAAAAAAAATTCTGTTGGGGGTGGAGGAGAGGGGTGGATTATTAATGACGCCAAAACCAATTATAAAAAAATTCGTCTTAAGAGGAATTCGTACAGGTCGAGTTTACTCAGTTTGGTTCGCTGGCTTGAACCCTACAGCAAATTTTTTTTTTATTTTTAGAAAATTAATATCTAAAAAAGCTCACCCATGGATGCACAAATTAATTCGCGAAGATCTCTGACTGAAATGTCTGAAAAGACGCAGAGCCCATTTTTTAAACTCCCGCCTGGCAAAAGAACGTGTTCGCAAATGTTGAGACATAGTCGATAAGAAATATATGCCAATTTAAGGTACCCTTTAAGTATGTGTACTTTTTATTCGCTTCTGATATTTGCTGTTACAGAAGAGTTAGCTGCACAAAATTGGTCAAATACATATGTACAGTTGGATTTTTTTTTCAATATTTCAACATATGTTTTTGAATCATGAATTTTTAAGTGATTTCAGAATTTTAAAAAAAATTAGGTTTCGGAAACGAACACATAGGCTTCACTTTTAGTGAGTGGTAGACCAATAAAAACGACATGAACGGCCTCCTCTCATTGAGATGACCTCTTTGGCCTACTTTTTGTCATAGAAGGCCTAGGTGTTCGTTTCAGAAACTCAAAAAAAAAAATTTCTGAATCTAGTTAAAAACTCGTGATAAGAAAATATAATGTTGTAATTTTGACAAAAAAATTCCGTCTGTACGTATGTGACCAATTTTGTGCAGCTAACTCCTCTGAAACGGCAAATAGCAGAACCGAATCAAAATTATATATACTTAAAGGGTACTTTAAATTTTGTCATTGGGTAAGCTTTTTAGCGATATTAATTTTTTTCTAAAACTTAAAAAATAGCTGTAGCGTTCAAACCAGCGAACCAAACTCAAACTATGTACGAACTCTTGATATCAAGAGAATTTTTATTTGTAAATGACTTGTTTGGCCATTATGATAAGCCTTTTTGGAGTTATTTACCCTCCCCCCCCCCCCCGACAATTTTTTTAATAAAATAATTCTTACTTAAGAAGGATCTTTAAACAATGCATTAACATATTTTTCATGGAAATGGCATACGCGTTTTTAGAGAAATTAATTTTTGTTTATAAAAATGAAGAAATGTCAAATGCATTCATTTCAACTATCCAAACACAATAAAAACGACATGAACGGCCTCCTCTCATTGAAACGAACCTTTTTTGAAAAGAAACTGTTTAGCTACGAAGAGACATTTTGAGTAATTTAGGTTTTAAGGACCCCCAATTCCCCCGCCAACGGAAAAAAATTAGCCTGCAGAATTTAGACTCGATAAATTCGAACTGTATGGACTCTTCTCATCAATCGATTTTTTTTTGTGAATGACCTGTTTGGCTATAATGAGCAGTTTTGGAGTTATTAAAGTTCCTCCGCTCTCCCCTCCCCCATAATTTCTTTTTAAATTAAAAAATTAATTCGTACTTAGAGGGATTCTTAAACTATGCATTGACGTATTTTTCATAGAAACGGACTAAGTCTTTCTAGAGAAATTAATTTTTTCTTCTGCTGCTTGCCATTTTGGAAGAGTTATCTGCAAAAAAAAAAGTTGATCACGTACAGGGGTTGGACAAAAAAATAAGAACACTTTTGAGTTTAGACGTTTGTCGAATATCTAGAAAAATACTTGACGAATTATCTGAAACTCGGGGGTATACAGAGCATTTATTTAAGCAAAGGTTTTGTCTCGAAGGCAAATAGGAGACAGCAAGGAATTGAATAACAAAAATAATGTTTGTGATCGGCCCTGTAAAAAATAATGCTCGAAATGCGTTGCAACTATAGCATACGATGAGGTTTCTTTTACTTATGCAGGCCCGTAGCCAGGGGAGGAGGGGGGGGTCGACCCATTATGGAAAAAGGTCCGACTCAGTGGAATTTTTGAAAAAAAGGTCCGGAATTTTTGAAAATCGACCCCCCCAAGATAACATCCTGGCTACGGCCCTGTTATGCGTTCATTTGTATGAGAATAGCAAGTGTGTTCATGGAGGGTTTTCAGCCCAATGCAATGCCATTTGACGAAATATAGTAAAACCAACAATCTGCAATCAGAATATAAAAATATTAAATATTTGATAAAATATGAGCATTTTACTAAATGTTTAACTGCGCATGCGCAAGCGTTGCCAAAATATCTTTTGCATAATTTATTACCCAAATCTTCAGAGCTGCTCTTTTAAAAAGCCTAAGCAAATATCGTGAAAATTCAGAAAGATATCTCCAAATTTTTATTTTTTGGATCGGACACCAGCACCAACTTCTCCTTATGCTGATGAGACATATACGTGTTATTCTCATACAAATGAACATAGATTAGTAAAAGAAGCCTCATAATCTTATGCTACAGCTACAACACATTTCAAGCTGTATATTTTTTATTCAATTTGTTGCTGGTGCCCTATTTGCCTTCGGGACAAAACCTTCTCTGAAATATGAGGTGTAATGTGCTCTTTATACCCCTGAAGTTTCAGGAGAATTTGTCTAGTATTTTTCTAGATATTAGACAAAACGTCTACAAAGGTGTTCGTATTATTTAGTCCAAATCCTGCACGTACAAACAAGCATACATAAATACGCAGAGACAGACGGAAGTTGTTTTTTTCAAAATTCATCATATCTTCTCAAATCATGAGTTTAAATTTCAAAGAAAAACCAATTCCAGTTGGGGAAACGAAAACAGGCCGCCACCTTTGGCATTTACGAAAAATAAAAGCAAAATTAAGTTTTTAAAAATATTTTTTGGCCTGTCATTCACTAAGAGGGAAGGCCTATGTGTTCGTCTCCCAAACTCAATTTTTTTTTCTAAAATCCTCTTAAAAACTAATGATTCGAAAAGATGTGTTAAAATTTTGGGAAAAAAATTTCCTTATTTACATATGTGTAATCAATTTTTTGCAATTAACTCTTACGAAACGGCAAATAGCAGAATCAAATAAAAACTATACATATTCAAATGGTACCCTAAATTGTGCCTTGACGTATTTATGTAAATTGGTTAAACCTTTTTAGAGATTCATTTTTTACTAAAAATAAAGAAATGGCTGTAGGGTTCATTCTAGCGATCCAAATTCAATAAATTTAACATGTTTGGACTCCTCCCATTAAAAAAAATTTGGCATGAACCAATTCCTCTTTCAGAGACTAAAAACACTTTTGTAAATAAATTGCTGGCCTTTGATAAGCCAATTTTGAGTAAAAAATATTAAAACTTCTCCCAACAAAATATATTAAAACTTATATATTAAAACTTCTCCAAAATATTAAAATATCAACCCTTCTCCCAACAAAAAAGTTTTCCTTCCATACTAAATTGGGACATTTGTGGAGGCCTGTGCGAATGTACCCTTCCGCCATTTCAATTTATTAAATTAGAGTACTTGTCGAAGGCACTTTGAGGGGCTATTGTCCAGAGGGTAATAATCCTAGAAGGCGCAATTTTCTTATAACAATATTGCCATAGAACCTTCCTAACATTGCAATGCAGTGTACTCGCAGAACAGGTACTGTTGATAGCCATAAAAAGACTCCATTGTTATTAACAATTTTTTTTTCGTTTTTTCGCTCTATGCGCTCAAATTTATTTCGTTTTCGCGGGTTATTTTGAAAGATGTTGCGATTTCTTATTAATGCAAGTGTCAGTACAACCTCATGACAAAAATCCTGCAACATTTGATGTTGTGCGCGCGCTTCTACATTTAAGCGATAGTTATAAAATATATGTAAGGGTTACGACTTTGAAACTATATTGAATGGATTATACGACTATTGTTACATAGGAAAAAAATAAGCAGGAAAAATAAACATTTTATTTCTTACAAACTTAGAAGAAATGCAAAAGCAGGTGTGTGAAAAAAATTCTGCAACACGTCAATCTTGTGCAAAAGTCTTGCAACACTGCAATTAATAACGAGCAAAACAACCATCGCTTCAATTCGCTTAGGCATTGAGTCCACAAGTGCCTGTCATTCATGTTCAGAAATTTCTGACCAAGCATGAAACGTTTTGGATTTCATTTCGTCAATGGACTTTGGGAAGGTTGGCTTAATTTTTTTCTTTATTTTGTCCCACATCCTTTCGATAAGATTTAGGTCTGAAGAATTTCCAGGCCAGTCCAAAACTTCAATTTCCATGTCTTCAAAGTACTGTTTGGTTATCTTGGCTATGTGTGCTGGTGCAATCTTGCTGATAAACGTACTATCCATCAGGAAAGTAATAATCAGCAGTAGGCAAGAGATGTTCATCCATATCGTTGATGTAAACTGATGAAGTCACACTTCTGTCGATAATAGTCAAGCTTCCTAGCCCTGCAGCAGTCAACGTTCCTTATAAAATGAGTCCAGGGGCAAATTTCACTGTCTTGGAAATGCAGTTTGGTAGCAATTCTTCTCCCTTTTTACGGAGAACTTTCTTCTTCCATCCTGAAACATGCAAACTCTGGTTTCCTCACTGAAAATTACTCGTCGCCATTGTTCAACAGTCCAGCTGAGGATTTGTAACACAAATCCATTCTTTTTTTCTTCATTTTAGCCGTAAAGAGTGGTTTCTTCTTGCAACTCGAAAACCATACTTCATATCTGCGAGACGTCGTCTTGTCAATCTTTCGGACACATTTACTTTAATGATGCTGGACCATTCTTGAGTTATCATGGCAGCAGTCCTCGTTCTAGCGGTTTCCACAATACTCCTTAGTACATTGTTTTGGGCTTTTGTTGTCTTTCTGGGACGACCCAACCGCACTCACATCACTTTTCCCAGTTTCTGCGTAAGTTTTAATAATTCTTCCAACAGTTGAACGACGAATACCGACAAACTTTGCTATATCACAATTGGTGACGTTTTTCAATAATTAATTTTCTAACCTCGCTCGACACTGGCAGGCATGTCTTAGCCAAGGTGAAAATCAATGTCCTAATGAGTTAATTGGTCATAAAAAACTTTCTATGCAAACAAGGTGATCTCATTACCATTTGTGGGTTAAGAAATATTTTAAAGAATTGTTTTAATGATAAGAATTAATATTATTATTGCGTAAAATCATTATTAATTACAGTGTTGCAGGACTTTTGTGTCACACCTGCTTTTTCATTTCTTCTAAGTTTGTAAGAAAAAAAATGTTTACTTTTCTTGCTTATTTTTTTCCTATTTAACAATACTTGTAGAATCCATTCAATATAGTTTCAAAGTCGTAATCCTAACAAATATTTTATAAGTATCGCTTAAATGTAGAAGTGCGCGCACAAAATCGACTGTTGCAGGATTTTTGTCATGAGGTTGTAGTACCTTTAGGTGAGTAACATACGAGGGGAAATCAGTAGTAAGTTACAAATGGATATGGAAATGAAACAAATAAAGAGTACTAATTTGAAAACTACTTTTATTTCTCGCATAATCTGCCTGTTCATTGAGGCACTTGTTCCATCGTTTCACTAGCCCCTCAAAACCAGTAAAATAAAATTCTTTGGAATGCTGTCTGTACCAGGCCGTGACTTCCCTTTGTACAGCTTCATCTTCGACCAAAAGATGTTTAAGAGGACCGAGCAAATGGAAGTCGTGAGGAGCAAAGTCAAGGCTACATGACAAGCATGATACCGTTTGGATATGTCTTTATTCTTCAAGATAAATATTAACACCGTTTTAGCAACCTACTTTCCTTCACCAGTTCAGAAGATATTCAAATGGTTTCATATACCTTAAGCATTTAACACAGTATCGCACGAAGAACTCCGTGGTTTTAAGAGTAAATATCTCGGAAACTGAGATATCACTTGTTTCATTCTTCTATCCATCTACGTTTCCGAGATATTTACTCTTAAAATCAGGGTAGATTACAAAAAAACCTTTTTATAAAAGGTTTGAATTTTTTAGAATAAATTTTAAAAATATATCGCCCTATGGAAGTTTCCAATACCATGTGTAGCATATAAAATTTCATCACCTGTAAAGATAACATTAATACGGCCAGTGTTACTGTGTAGAAAATGGAGATATCGCAAATCCGTTACAGCCACCAAATAGGAAGTCGTGGGTGGGCTAGCTGGTGGTGACCTTCCGATGGCCTAATTTTACAAATTTGGAAAAATACAAAATTTACTTCATAAATCGTAACAGACAGGGACCTATTTCCAATTACAAACAGTAAAAAGTGCATCATAACAAACAGTAAAAAGTGCATCATAATCGTGAACATTTCTACGTGCAGATCTTGTCACATACACGTCCAGTTTTGCATATTTATAAGCTAATGAGTTTGTTTGTAATTTAAGTATTATCCAATGTCTAACTATACGGAGTCTCCACAATACATTAGGCAATCGTGACTTCTTCCGCTGTTTCCCACACTCTATTTTGTCGATTTGTATTGCGGATTCGCCGCTGCTTCGGCACTCCATTTTGTTTTGACTCAGAAAAACGGAGTGCGCAAATAAACGAACACATAAACAACTGCTTGTGTCGCTTTCGTTTATTTCGTTTTTCTGCCTTCGTTTAAAACGAATTTTGTTTACCGTGAAACCAGCCAGTGATCGACGTTAAGAACACATCGAGAATGATGAACACGCGACTTTTATTGTTTAAACTCGTGCTATAGGACATCCACTGTTGAAAAAACATTGTTCAAAAGCCATTGCAACAACAGCAGCCATAAAGGGAGGAAGCAAAACCAAAATTCTCTTCGTTCATTCTTTTCCAGGGTCTAATTCCTTATAATCTCTTTCCTACCCATTTGAAAGAGTAAACGAAAGCACAACAGCACGCTCAAAATATATTTTCCGAATATATATAAAACGTTCTTGAGATAATCAAACAAAGATAAAAGGAGTGCAAACATGACTGGTAATTGCGGCTGTGATGACGTTCCAATAGCGGCAGCGAAAGGCGCAGGTCCTAAAGGTTGCGAATGCCTATCCATTGTGGCTATGCTTCTAGGAGCTTTCGCCTTGGCCCTTCTGATGACCAGTACGCCTCCTCCAGTCGAAGAACCACCACTACCAACGGAGCAAAAGCCATCAGAAACGGGATATTCTTCCTCGTACTCTGAAAAAGGTTACACAGAAGTCTGCTCCATTTCTTACCCAACCAAGCGTACTTCCACCACTTATTACCCACCCACGTCTACCTACTACTCTTCGGGAACAACTACTCCTTACGCTCTTAAGTGTGTTCTGTATAATGAATCAGATAGTTCTTCGTCTGGGCCAATCACTCCTGAGCAGCGTAGATCAGCGTCTGCGTATCCGTACGGAACTGGGATGGTTTCACTTTATCCAGAACCGATGAAGGGATCGTATCCGCCGTCGTCACAAGCCTATTCACCTTCACCTTGAAAGCCAATTTGGTACGTAATAACTTCAAAACTGTAAGTGCTGATGGATGTGAAATATAATTTCGAATCCACAGTTGATAAATTAGTGAGTAAATATGTGCATTCGTTTTCCGTGAAAGGTTGAACTCTATTTTTAGTACTGGAATATTCGATCGCGCATATTTCTCAGTAAAGAGTGCTTAGATGATTATTTAGATCAGTTATAAACATCATACTTCGGTAATAACATAGGAACAAATAGGAACATTATTGACCATTTGATAGTTCGTGACTCTTAAAGAGAACTTTTATATTCGGTGTTAACGAGTAAGTTTCCTTTGTGAATTCAGAAAATTTATATTCACTTAACGTGCTAAATTACACTCCCCTTCAAAAGTTGAGCACGAAACTAAGAGTTGGATAGTTTTTGAATATCTTTATATGTTCAATGTACTCTATTATGGGATATGCCCTCCTAGCCTGGATGCATGCTTGGTATCGTCGATTATTTCTTTCATGAGGTGATCAAGTGCTGCTGAATAGAGCAATCGTCACTAGTCTTGAAGAGCTGTTGACATTTCTTTGCGAGTCCTGGGAGGACGTTGGTGAGATCTATTGCTCCAGATTGCTGTCTACAAACCCAAAGGAATGGCACTTAATGATATTGATGGGCTGGTATATAGTTTCAGACGTCTGTAGCCTCATTTCAAAATGGACGTTGTTTCACTGATTTCTCGTCCAGTTGACATGATCTTCACTCTATGCAGTTCTACAATGACACTCATGTGGCTGGTCGTCATGTATAGAGTTCTTGCATATGCAGCCTATGATGCACAGTACATATTGACACCAGGTAATTTTGATTCACGGTTACATCTAGCCGGTTTGTCTTGTGTTGCGAAGGAGATGCAACTCTTGGACGGTCTGAAATAAGTTTAACTTGATTTCATGTCTTATGACTGCTTGTTCCTGTGCGTTGGAATGGCATATTTAGTGATGGGTTGGCCGGCATGCAGTCTTTCAAACGTCTTCTCTCTGATATGATGACGGCTATGCCAGTCTTCGATTTTCTTGGAACTGGTCTCAGCTGATGGATGTGATGACCACCAGAAGGAAATACTCATTTTAGCCAGATGATGACTTTGCATGTTTCTGGCTGCCCCGATCGTTATTTCAGAAACATTTCCAGATACCACAGACAATTTACTTGAAAACTAATTGGTTTTAAATATTTTTGCCAAATTTAGATTTCATGCTTAACTTTTAGATGGGAATGTATATCATTTGTTAAGACAACTATTAGATTTTGTACGTGCAATGGTTGTTATAATCAGTTTTGTTAAGAACAATATACACACAGATCAAAATGTTCCAGACACCTATTTTACACTGAGCATAGCTAAGCACCTTTTCGTTTAATTGTTCATTCCAGATAACTTCAGGAAATTTCTTCCATCCTTCTCTAAAAGCATTAATGAGCTCCGTCACAAATACTGGTATGTACCCTAGACCGTATTCCTCAGTGCAATTCTTCTCGCGCTATTTAATGGGATGACCAAATCATGAGTGCACCTCTTCGCTTTGAAACAAGGAGCATTATTTTGGTATTATAATGGCCCAGTCCCAAACTACTGCTGGCTGAGCAGGATTGTCCAAAATGTTAAGTTGCAAACGTCATACATATATTATGGAACAAATTGGCTTAATTCAAATCATGAAAAAGAGAAGCTCTTTTCAGTTTCCATTGTTCAGTTTCGGTGAGCTATAAACCATTCTAAAGTACATACTTCGCATGATTCTGCTAATGAGAAGCTTATGATCAGCGGCAATGCTACGGAGACTTGAGGTCCTAAGTTCTAGCAAAAGGTGGTTTGTATTGGCCGCGCTTCAACTGACATTTGCAATTGTTTCAGCTAAAGACTTTCAATTGCATTACGTAAAACATGCTGGCACTCTACGTTCTCATTTCCTTTGATTTATCCCTTCGCGGTTTCACTTGAAATTTCCATTTGATAATGACAAGGAAACGATGGAGGTATTTCCAGATTCTTATATGACAAATCTCGCATACAGATTTCTTATATGGGTAACAACTTATTATGCTACCATTGGATACTCAGTTGTGTTGAAACGACCCAAATCGCACCAATATGGATAGCAAATGTGTCCGCATAGATATGTATATTAAGACACGTAACATTTTTTTGGAGGGATGTCTATAAATTTTCATCACTGTGTATATCTTAGCTAAACACCTTAGTAACACAGTAATCATCCTTCCGTAATGTTAACACCTTTACCCAAACACTTAACTATCCAAATCCATAATAGACTTATGTGAAAATATTTTAGCATTTACATTTTTACTTTAATTGTAGGACAAAAAAATAGGAAAATCTAACAAAACCTAAGATGGCGAACGCCAAGAAGAAACGCCAAACAACACGTCATTCTCTAAGTTGAAGACGGTAAAAGATGTTATGTACAAGATACTTCATCTACCAAAAAGTAATGGGCACCCCACCTGATATTAATAGACACGCTTGACGAACATGTGACTTAAACTGCAGCTATGCAAAATACCATTGTAAAAAAAATGATGCTTGATGCAGAGATGTTGGAATTCGATAAGGGTGCTGTCTAGTAAAATAACTGCGTGAGAGGAAGGGCTTTGCGGAAATGCTGAAAGTTCCGAACGACCGAAAATCTGACCAACAGAGATCGCAGAATCATGAAACGTGAAATTGTTATAACTAGACGATGCCCGTCGTCGGACATAAGTTTCAGGGAGGAACAGGCGTGTCAGTTTCCACTGAAACAGTGCGTATAGAGGCTCATCACCTTGGATATCCAGGTAGAGCAGCCAATAGAACTGTCTATCAAGAAATTTGTTGATGATGACTTTATGGTATGTGTGTGTCACAACTACGGTGTTGGAGCACTGTTCGTAGAATATCTGGACAATGATTTGCTCCAACACTGTGGCATCATTACAGAATAGATCCATATTACTGCTTCTACCATGAGATGGTATGAAAATAAAAATTTTGGCCTGAACAGATCCTCGATCTCGCCCATTGAGCGAATTGGAATGGCGAGTAAGGTCTCGAAAACAGAGTGGCTGCTGTTATAACCGCAAAAGACGGAATCATCAGGTTTAGATATTTAAAAATCCCAGACAAACATACTGGCAGGTACCTAATTACTTTTTTGGTAGATGGTGTTTCGAGTATATGCTGAAATACCAATATATTTCTTTCTGGAATTTTAACCTTCATTAATGCATTTTATTACATTTACTTAGTTAAACGAATTTGGCCCCATATTTCTGCCTCCCTCAGCTGCCTTCGACCTCTAAATCATACGATCTTTAAAATTTTAATGAAATGACCTACCATCAACACTGGACTGCAAAGAACCCTGGGAAAATCTCACATTTTAAATTTAATATTAATATAATAAATTTATATTAAATATTAAATATTTATAGACAATAATTTAAAAAGTAAATCTATTCTATGATCAGCATTATATATGACAATTTTGATTTAAAAAAAAAGCAATAGTAATGAAAAGGCACATTTAAGTATTGTTGTATGTATAAAAACAACGTTTAATCAAAAAAATATAGATTTTAGTCTTAGTCTTTACTTGAAATAAATTTTATAAAACTAGGCTTGGTAACTGAGTTATTTCAATTGGAGATTTAAGCATAGAGCTTCAGAATAATCAGTTGATTTATAAATTGAAAATCGACTGACATATCATTCGCTGAACAATCAAATGTGTTAATTTATAATGAAAATATTTAAAAAAAATTTAAACATAAACTTTACTTTAAAAAGTGCACTAAAAAGTACAAAATTTTTGGTGCTTGTCATATATGGTAAATTCAAATTCGTAGAAGTCGCGTTTATTTTGTGTGGTATTTTCATTTTAAAATTTAATATTGACGCACCTTTTCTAATTTTGTGAACGTACTTAGAAACGCCAAATTTTTTTACTTTAAAAAATTGCACGCTTAAAAAGTTTTCAAAGAATTTGAGTTCGTTACTGAATTCTATTTTTCCGTCTGTCCACACTTTTTTTTTTAAAGTGCTGGATATGATACAGGTGTTAAATTTCATGACCAAAATGATAGGGGTAATTGAATATGCGATTCTAAGCAAAAAAAGTTCATGTGACCATGGATCCGAATTTGAACGATAACTGAGATATGAACAGAAATAAAAATGCCGCCACTTTCTACAATACATAGGATGATGAAATTTGGGAGAACAATAGGGTACATAAAATTGTTTATACCTTTAAAATTTGATCGAATTCAACGAGTAGTTTCCGAGTTACGTAGTCAACATCGTAGCACGTGGTGGTTAGTACTCACAGGTGAGCACGCCTTACGATGTTGAGTGCGCGACTCGTAAACTACTCGTTGGAATTCGATCAAATTTTAACGCTACACACAGTTTTATGAACCCTATTATTTTTTCAAACTTCATTATCCTCGTGTTATAGAAAGTGAGTTATTAACTTGTTGATCTTAGTGGCGGGATTTTTATTTGGTGTTCATATCTCAATTATCGTTCAAATTCGTTCTGATCCTTGTTCATATGAACCTTTTGCTTACAACCGCACATTCCATCACCCCTATCATTTTGACATGAAATTTAACAACACCCTGTATGAAACATGGCTTTCATCAGTGATTATGGATGTCCCATCCAAATTTCTGAGACCATTAGTTATCGACACATCGGCCAAAAAATGAATTTCCGAAATATGCAGTACATTTTATCAAAAATGGCGAGTTATAGGAAAATGAAAAAAAAAATTCAATAGTACACAAAAAAATCAATAAATTTTTGTATTGATCATTGTACAATATTCCGAAGTGTACTAACGAAAAATCATTATCGACAATCTATATTCAATATCTCGATATTGGACAGGCGATATCGATGCGACTTGTATATGCACAGAGTAGACTCTACAGGGTGTTGTTAAATCTCATGACCAAAATGATAAGGGTGATGGAATATGAGATTCTAAGTAAAAAAGTTCATATGAACATGGGTCCGAATTTGAGCGATAACAGATTATGAACAGAAATAAAAATGTCGCCACTAAGATCAACAAGTTAACTCACTTTCTAAAACACCTAGGATAATAAAGTTTGAAGAAATAATAGGGTACATAAAATTCTGTATACCTTTAAAATTTGAACGTACTCCAACGACTAATTTCCGAGTTACGCACTCAACATCGTAACATGTGCTCACATATGAGTAACTACCAAGTGTTACGATGTCGATCAAAGTTTAACGGTATACACAATTTTATGTACCCTATTATTTTCCTAAATTTCATTATCCTAGATGTTATGGAAAGTGAGTTATTAACTTGTTGATCTTAGTGGCGACATTTTTATTTCTGTTCATATTTCGGTTATTGTTCAATTCGGACCCATGTACATATGAACTTTTTTGCTTAGAACTGCATATTCAATTATCCTTATGATTTTGGTCACGAAATTTAACAACACCCTGTATAAGCATAAATTTAGTTCAAATTTGAAAAATTTTTAATCGTTACGGAGATGTAGCATAGCAACCGGAAGGTACGAAATCTGGAATTCACTCATTCAATAAGGCGTCTACATATCAACTCAATAATGAGAGCCGTATTGCAACAAAGACATAGAAGAGCGCATATGGGTCTTTCAACCAAGGCTTCCAGTCGACTATCTCCCAAGTTCGATGAAATTTAGCAGTAAGGTAGCCTGTGATCTCAAAGTAAGTAGGGTAAAATATTAAATCCCAATTTACATTGGTTCATGAGTTACAGTCCCTTGTTGAAAGGGATACTGTTTCAATGTGTCGCGAATTTGACATATTCGTAAGTGCTAACTTTGGTTTTCGCCGTCGTCCGTTTAAAGCAAAGTTTGAAGAACCATAAGACAAAATCCACTTGACCACAAAAAATTAACATTCATTGGCAATCTGTGCTAATAAATGTCAACTTTTGTTGGTCGTGAATTTTTTCTCCTGGTTCTTCAAACTGTAAGTAACCACAGCTCCAGAGGTTTATTTTTAAATATCAAATGAGAGTATAAAACTTTGCACTTTACTCTGTGTAGTAAATATCAAATGAGAGTGGAAAACTTCTGGCGATGAATTAGGCAGTGTAGTAATAACTGCTATGGGGTTCTTTAAACAGGGCGTTTACTAAACTTTAAGGCAAACATTCAAGGGATGATTCTTTGGTTTGTTTTCAGGGATGAGTTTCGGAATACCGCTTTGTTTTGAAGATACAAGGCGATAGTGTTTTCCACAACAGACTTACAGGTGAAGTCTCACTACCTATCTTTATAGAGGATATACCACTGGTAACGAGAAATGTAATGTGGTTCACAGATCACGCTTATACAGATGTTCCACTCCTTCTGATAGCAATAGTAATTTTGATATTACCAGATAGGCAATCAGAAAGCATGCCACACAACTGAGATGGCAGCACAGTCAACGAACAAACGTCATAGGAGTCATACGTGATATGGATATTTCGTCAAAGTGCAGATCACAAATTACGTTGTCATTTTACACTATGACAAATTAAGCCTTTTAAAAATTACACTGAATTTAAATATTATTTTATTGTATTAATTTACTTTTCTTTTTTTACCCCAAAATCTTTCTTTGTTTTTACACAAATTATGCATTTTCTGTAATCGATTTCAGCGCGATTACTTTTCCTTTCCATATAGAGCTTTTACAGCACGTGATCATATAATGCACTGTGGGTTTGGATCATTGTTTAGCAGGTCAGCCATGTTGGATAACAAAAACGCTTTCGCACGCTATTCGCTATGGCAAGGTCAGCGTATTATACGAATCTTCCAAACAACAATACTTAACCGTTTTCTTGAGTGAATGCGATGATTGGGAAAAGCGAAACTAGAGAGTAACGACTTTTTTTGTGATCCAGTATGGCGGCATTGACGTCATGATGACGCGTAGTGAAAAAGCCTTATTAAATCAATCGAAAAAATCCGTCGCATTTAAAACGTTTTCCTTATTTTCGTTGCAAATGGCGTCGACTCGAAATTGAAACTTGTAGAGTCACAAACTCTGTAACATCACATGACTGTATTTTAAGATGTGATTAATATTAAATCATAAATTAATTCACGACTTTAGAAAGAAAACATTTATACGTTATGAATTATGGAATTTTTTTAAACAATATCAAATCAAGAGTTTAACGCAACTGAGAGGGCGTTAGCGTCGTGCAAATTTCCTCTTTGCCGCCGAGTGGAACATTTGAATAAACGTAATTTGTGATGTGATTTGTGCACGATGGTGCACCAGCTCTTTTAGCGTGGTTGCTCGCGACTTTTTAAATGCAGCATATCAAGACCGCTGGATTGGTCGAGGTGGACCTCACTTACGGCCTGCTCGATTCCCGGACTTAAATACCCGGGACCATCTGAGGTGGTTAGTTTACACTACTCCAATAAAAAATGTAGAAAATTTCAGAAATCGGATAGTTGATGGGCGTAATCAATATCACCTAGACAGAAGGCCTGCGGACAGAAACTGTATACATTGTTACATCAGCATAAGAGGGATAAATTTAGCGAATATTATTGGTAGAAATCCTTAATTGTTGGTAGACATCCATTAATAAGCACTAAATTTACCGCTCTGATAATGATGCGACAAAGTATACAGTTTCTGTCCGCAGGCCTTCTGTGTAGGTGGTATTGGCGTAATGCAATAAGAAACAACCCTATACTCTATCGAACGAAAGAAAAACTGGGCGTGTCTAATTAAATTTCTGATTTCAATTGTTAGACATTCTTGCTAAGTAAAATTAATAATCGCTAACAATTGAAATTGGAAATTTAACTGGACACGCCCAGGCTTTCTTTCGTTGGACAGAGAATAGTATTTTTGAAAGAGTTCCGCAGTCAATGAGGAGAAGATTTCATGCTTCCGAGCTGGTAAGTCATTTTCAGCAGCTTATTGTAGATTAAAAAGGTTTACATGAATTATTAGGTAATAAAATATTCAAATGATAAAAGATAGCCCTCTTGTCCACAGCTATTTTTTATTTACTGTACTTACATTTCAGTTAACTTGTAACCACCATTCAGCAAACGGTTAGATTCGGGACACCCTCTGGAACGCACAGCTTTTATGCATAGCTATTCGGCACATCTTCTGGAAGCCAAAGAAGTCCGACACCTGAAGATTATTATTATTAATTTTAAAGTGGGTTAGATTATAATTGTACATTGCCAATGATAAACTTGGCATTGATTCCTCGAGGGAATATTGCGCCAAACCCAGGGACTAACACAATGACAAAAACATCCATTCCCTCGGCAGGATTCAAACCCACGACTCTCTGGTTCCGAGAGCGGCAAAACTTGCCTCCTAGCGTTCTCGGCAACCCAGCCGACTAAACCCTGGAGTTACGTTGTGCCATTGGTTACGATCCCAGAACTTATTTGTCTACAACCTACCGGTATGTTCAGCTCCATTTTCTGCCATTTTTCTAACATGCATCAAATGGCAAACTGCAGCAAGACAATGCTCATTCATATACCGCAGGCATTGTTCAACAGGCTCCACCTGCTACGGAGACCTTAACTTGGCCTGCTAGTTCACCAATCTTTCGCCAACAGAGCACATGTAGGGTGCAGATCTCTTTGCCGAAGCCCACGACCTGCGATGACCCTTGCTGAACGCGAGACACAGTAGGAAAAAGAATGGCGAAATGTGACTCGAGACAGGATTCGGCACCTCTACAATACAATGCACCACCGAATTGCCGTCTGCCCATATGCCAGAAGAGACCACAATACCTACTGAATATCATGTTCAGTAAGGACCTATAATACACAGGTATAGGCCCCTTTTCTCATGTGTCAGTGCCTGATTTTTAGGTTAGATTAGGTTATGTTAGGTTTGGGCATCTAACGGGTCATTTTTTAAACTGCATTCGGAAACACGAGGAAAGATCATACGTGTTAAAAATTTGTAACATCGCGTAACGGTCCCATAAGCTGGCACTACTTTTAGATATAATTTTAATAGTGGTTGACGAAGCCAGAGCCTCTGACAAAACACACGCAGCATTATAAAGACGGAGGTCCGATTTGCCACTTGCTCCAAAGAAGAGATGACGGCTTCCTAAGGCGTGTTGTGACCACCGATGAAACATGGATTCATCACTATACTCCTGAAAGCAAGCGTGCAAGCATGATGGCGCCGGCAAGAAAGTGATGGCGACTGTTTTCTGGGACATTAAGGGAATCATTTATGTCGATTTTCTAGAAGAACATCAAACCATGAATGCTCCCTACTACTTAACATTTTGAGGACGTTCCTGAAGCCGGCACTAAGGAAAAAGCGACCAGGACTCCTTACCAGCGGAGTTTGTTTTCTGCAAGACAATGCCAGACCACACACAGCCAAACAAACTATGGACACACTGACAGAACTCAAATGGGACATCTTACCACATCCTCCATCTCTTCCCTTACAACTATCATCTTTTTGGACCATTGAAAGAGTTCTTGGGAGGGCAGAGGTTCGGCTCCAATGAGGAAGTGAAAAAGGCTGTCCTGACGTGGTTTCGAATCAGCGTGAAGATTTCTACAGAACCGGTAACCAGATGCTCCCAGAACGCTGAAAAAAATGTGTAGAGAAAGGAGACTTCTTTGAGAAATAAGAAATGTGTAGTGTGGTTTTTTTGTAGTTTCCTTATTTCATAAAAAATAAAGTCCAGGGCAAATTTGAACGCGCCTCGTACATTCAACTTCACCAAAACTACAAAAAATTTCATACAGTTTCGTCGACTAGCAAAGTGATGTTCAGGCTTTTCTGGAACCATAAGGATAGGATTTTGGAACATTAAATACCCAAAAGGATCAACATTGAACAATGAATTATATTGGGATATCCTTTGAACAATTTCAGATCCCCAATAAAGTGGCGGTTTATTCCAACAAACGAAAAAGCACTGATTGTTAGAATCCAAGATGGAGACTATAAAGGTTGGATTGTTGCTCAGACTCTTATAATCAGGTGAATTTTCATGTCCAATTTGGGTAAGCAACAATATAAAAAAAATCACAGGAGGAACATTCCTATCGGAGTTTTGACTGGGATTTCATTAATGTTAAATGGAAAGCGCTTCTATCCCCGAAATAATCGGAAAAAATGTATATCGCATTGTTGGTTTTTGAAATATAAAATAGCAACTACAATAGCAATGCATACATTGTTTCATCACAATTCATCATGTGAATTCACGAGAATATTCCAGACATTCAACCCGTGATATCCCATTATTGTCAAGTTTAAATATGGATATTTAGGATGATAATATCAAAATTTAACGCGTTATTACATTACGTAAAAAACCTAAAAAACGATTTAGTAGTATACATTGCCAATGACTCCGTCGAACGGAAACGCAGGGGCCGGGCTTGCGCTTGGCTTGGTAGCAATCATACTGGCGGGAATCGCAGGAGCCATCCTTTTCCTAACCACTCCGTCCCCCGAATCTACTATGTCCAAACAATCCTCTGCAGAATATCCTCCGAAAGGAGAACATTACTATATAAAACCAAAGAAACAAGCTTCCGAAACATTTTCACAATGTTCATGCCTTAGTGATACTAAAGCTTCGTCAGAAATCTCTCTAATTAGTAACATCAGTGCGCAAGGATCTTACAGCTTTACCATCTCTTTAGATTCTTCTACTGAAGACACATTTTCGAATGTTTCCTCAACTACTCTATTTCCAAAAAAGAAATCGAGTACAAGTGAGCAATATACTAAAACATACAAACAATGAGCCTGCTTACGGCTAAATGAATTTTAAATTAAAGTTATCCATATGAAATCCAGTATTGCGATTAATTTACTCTGCTCCTAACGTTACATAGGAAGAGTAAATATAAATCGTAACATCAATGCCCAGAGAATGTAAGTAGCCTATAGCTCTTTTGAAATATCTAGCTTTGTTAATTTAAGTATTTATTGTTTCAATAAAACATAGAAAATTTTAATTAAATTGTTTATCTGATAATTATATTTTATGTGAATTTTAGTAATGACACAATGTCTGGTTATTGGAAAAGGTGGAAAAGGTCGATCGATTGCTAAAACTCATCTTTCAAACCAACTTATTAATTAGGTAAAGCCTTGTTAATTTTAAAGCCTTAGTATTAACTTTATAGTTAAAAACTGTCCTGGTGCTAATAGCAGAAAGGAGTAAAGTAGAGCTTCAAACAAAGGACTATTTGTGAGCCTATCCATATTTTTGTGGATTTAGTGGCTTCTATTTGTATATGCAGGCCTTTAATAAACTCTGGAAAACGAATTTTATTTCTTTAAACTAAATAAAATATAACTAATGACCTAAATATGGTTCTAAATTAGTCGCTATCACTTAAACCGTTTGAAACAATATTTCCAAATTTTTGAATCGTTTTGAAAACAGAACAAGTTCCACTGAACCAATTTCGACAGTCTTCGAACTATATTTATTGATTAACACTTGTAATTATATTTGTTAGGATTCTTGGAGGAAATTTATATGTGACGTTAGGAATTTGCTTTGGAACGTTCGCTTGCGTATTGCAGATCGTTCTTTTAGACTGCTTAAAATGGATATATCCACCCAAAATTTCATTACCTTTACCTATAGAAATCGGATTCATCCCACAGGCTTTAAAAATTCTCATTATGCTGTGATAAGTGGATAATTTCATCTTATCAGGAATGAAAATGAAATTTAAGTACGCAGTTAAGCGGTTAGGTTTGGTTGGTTTATTAGAAATTTTGGCTCGACTACTAAGGTCATTTTGCGCCTTTTACACTAGTTATATCTGTACGCAGCCCAGGACAAACACAAACTTATAAAACACAATTTATAATATTCATTTAATTCACCAAAAAAATTGCAAAAAATTTGAAATTTTGCTTGTTTAATAAATGTTATTTTTATTTTCTTTCAGTTTCATCTAATGGCCAGTGAAGATTATTCATGTAACAGGCAATTCTAAAAACCATTGTTAATTTAAAGTTTTACATTCTATTGTTTGTGCTGGTCAAATAAAATAGAATGTTAGAATACAAAATTGTAAAATGTGAAAAGTCCATGCAAAAATAAAACACAGAAAATAAATTTTCATATCCAAACCAATTAAAATGGTATTGTTAGCATTTCTTTTAATAAAATATTTTTTTCAATATTACACTAAGTGATCAAAAATCTCCAGACACTACGCCAAAACAACGTTGTGTTAAATAATTTATAATGTCTATAATGTTTAAGCTGTTATAAAAAGACAATGTGAATTCTTTTGTGATTTAATCGAAGGAGTATGGGCCGCTCAACACAACTCTATAATAATTGCGAAAGAGGAGATTTTACTTTTCCACAAATTTTATTGATCATGTATGCGTGTATACAAATGGGATGTCGCTATGCGAGATTCTGTCATTCTGCATATACCGCGTTCGACGGTAATCGACATCATTGCCAAGTAGAAATCTCAAGGAGCAGTGACAGAGAAACTGACAAATGGTAGGCGAAGCAAAATCACCGATTTTTAACACACGAGACACGAAGTAATCGGAAGTCTTCAGCTGAAACTATTGCTAGAGTTCCAAATACAGTCAATTCTCGTTAATACGAAATCGTGGGGACCAAGAAATTTTTTCGTATTATTCGTATTTCGTATAAACCAACAATACTAAAAGTGTTATGAAATAAGCACGGAAATAGAATACTTTAAGTTAGAAATAATTTTTATTCATCTCTCCTAAAAAAAATCTGTAACAACAGTTTATTTTCGCGCTAAAACGATTTTTTTTATTATTGAAATAAATAACGGGCAAATTTTTTACTTTTTTAAAACAGTGTGGCCTGGCGAATTTGCCAATAACTATCGGCTTTTTCTTGTCAGTGCCATCCATATTTGTACATAATAATACTGACAACCGTTCTTTGCTACTTTTCCCTATGAAAGATACCGTAAAAAAACATTAGATACACGTACAAAATTATCGGTAAAAAATACAATAAAGTTTAAATGACGCATGCATACCTTTTAAATGATAAGATTTCTCTGGCAGAAGATTATAAAATAGGGCGGTTTCGTCAGCGTTGTAACTTAAGATCTAGTGAAAGATCCTTTAGTTTCGTTTTGCTTGAAGCTGACATTGAATAAAATTCCTGACTGTAGATAACTGTGTTGTAGCGATGAGAAAATTGATTTTGAAACAATACCGATATTGCACTTGTTTAAATAAAGATTTGAGCGCCATGTGACAGGATTTCAGATCTGAATAGCTGAACCAATCAGATTTCGCGAATCAGATTTCCCGTTAGTTTGAAAGCACGTGATTCGTTAGTTTGAAAAATTCGACTAAATAACCGATGTTTTTTATCGAATAATCGACTGATTAAAAAATCGAGTATTCATTTATTCGAATACTGTAATTCAGAAGCAATCACATATGAAATGACTTTGAAAATTATTTTTATTAAATTTACACTTCGAAATCTGAAATTTTATCATTAAAATTGTTCCTAAAAGGACTATTTTTCAATAAAATTATGAAATTTTCTTTCGTATAAACCGTATTTTAATAAAAATATGTTCGTATAAAGCAGAGAATTTTACATAGTAATTGCTTTTTCGGGGACGGGCCACACAATGTTTTCTTATTAACCGGAATTTCGTATTACCCAGTTTCGTATTAACGAGAATTGACTGTACAACTACGAATACCTTCAGTACAATCACCAATCGTCGAGAACTGAAGACGCTAGGTCATGTTGCTCATAAACCCCTCATTCAACAGAATGATTGTGAAACGAAGTTTAGATGTACAAAGATCCTCACAATTGAACCATGGAACAATGGAAACATCTCATGGAACGACGAATCTAGATACACTCTCTGGCAAGCAGATGGTCGAGTTTGGCTTTGGCTGATGCCCATAAAACAATCCACGATGCCAATAAATCCAGTTTCTTATAGTACCAGAAATTAGGACGTTTGCTACTTACTTTGACAACGTCTCAACAATTCTGCATTGTCAGTAATCTGGAATAGATCGCAATTGGACCATTCCTAAACAAGCATGATATGAGCGTGTTACTCTCTGTGACTGGACTAATCAATGCTCTTCGATAAGAATGGAAGAAAATTCCTGAAACTATCTATTAAAATATGCTGGAAAGTCCTTCTCGGAGAGTAAATGCTATAATACGAGTTCAACATCATATTAATTTTCATGAGAGCATGGTTGCATTATAAAGTTACAGATAATATTGATTTACTTATTGTGAAGCAAGTATTCACAATAACAAACAAATTATACTTTGTCCAACGATGGTTTGACTGGGCGTGTCCAATTAAAATCCATATTTCATTGTTATAGATTGTTAGTTTTATTCTTCAACAATGTAACAATTGAATTAGAAATTTAATTGGATGCACCCAGTCAAATTTTCATTGAATACAAATTTAAAATCAGACGCTGTCAATACTTCTTTCATTTCTTAGTCATAAAAATCATACTTTGTGTTTACATAATTTAATTTTGAATTAAAATTAATATTAAAAGTTCACAGTATCATATACGAAGTCAGCCTGTCCAATAGCGTTCCTAATCATTCATTATTCAGTAAATGATTTACCGTATTCTAAATATTATTTATTACGAAATTTACGCAGGAAAAAATAACGAAAACCTCATGCTGGAGAATTTGAGTTATAGTAAAAATTATATAATAAAAAATCATACCATGCACGAAACTGGATTGGACGGTACCATCCGTGAAAGTTGGGGGGCGCTAATCTGAAATTTAACCGACAAAAGCGATCTGAAGTTATTCCACTGTTAATACTTTCTAAAAGAGAATGATTATGATCTCGGAAAGATATTCACATACCTAAGAGCACACATTTGAATCAGCATAAGGTGAACGTATACAAATAAACCAAAGCATATAAAACTGGGCTCACAAGCAAAAAATTTAAATTTCCCACATGCGCATGATATTTAAATTTGTCTGGTTTCTTGAGCAACCCACTAGATGGCAATATCGAAGCCAAGCACGAATCAAGCTAATATTGCTGCAAAGTAAAAAAGTACTTTTCATATAATAAAAAATAAACTAAAAAAGTCTTTAAAATTTTCTTTTTTTTATCAATTGATAAACTTTTTAAATAATTTATATATCTATTTATCAAATAACTTATCGTTAGACAAATAAAGTTTGTCAGTTTCGGTTTCGATATTAAAAAAAAAAAACGGAGAAAAGATGTATCACTGGAAAAATTATAAAAATCATGAACGTAATGGATTCACTTTACGCGATTTCCTGTTACGCTAATATAATAACTTTATCGCATTTCTATTAGTATTCAAACTTGCCTTTTAAAAGTCAAAGGATACTAAAACGAGGCATGGGAGTGAGTTCTAACAAACTTGAGCAATCAATTTATAGCAATAACTTGAAGATATTCCGTTGTCATTTACCTATCTGTTAGGACCAGTACATTGTGAATTTAAAGAATTTTTAAATTACAACCTTTACATTACTGGTAATTTCAAGCGACGGTAGGGCAAATCTGAAAAATTCCTTTTTATCATGTGACAGTGTTTCGGTACAACTTGTTGCTTATTTTAGAGAAGCTCAGTAAGCTCTACCTGAGCGTGGTTTAATTCCCAACTATAGATTGGATCAAGGAATTAACTAAATGTTAGAACGTACTGCAAAGTCAAAACAGTTTCACTGAGACTTCTGATTCAAGTGTTGATATGAAGACACATTGATTTCATATCAGCGTAAGGAGAAGAACGTGATACTGGTGTCCGATCCAAAAATAAAAATTTGGAGAAAACCCCCTCATCGTTTTGTTTATTTTTGAGAGCAACTGAAATTTAATTCATTCTATCGGCGAAATCTTTCTGAATTTTCACGATATTTGCTTGGAGTTTTTATAAGAGTAGCGCTATACATTTGACTAATAAATTATGCAAAAGACATTTTGGTAACGCTGCGCATGCGCAGTTAAACACTGTTTAGTTAAAATGCTCGCATTTCATCAAATATTTAATATTTTCATATTCTGATCGCAGGGTGTTGTGTCTATTATAATTTGTCAAGTTTCCTGAAAATGGCATTGCATTGGGTTGAATAGGCTGCATGTTAAAAACAAAAAACTTCGATTTTTTAAAGAAATCTTTATATCTCCATGAATATATGTGCTATTCTCATATAAATGAATACGGATAAGTAAAAGAAGCTTCTTAATCCTATGCTAAAGCTACAACGCATTTCAAGCATTATTTTTTTCAGGTTGATCCCAAACATTATTTTTTTGGTTCACTTTGTTGCTGGTCCTCTATTTGCCTTCGGAACTAAACCTTCACTGAAATATATGTGGTATAACATGCTCTTTACATCCCTGAAGTTTCAGGATGAACTCCAGGTTCAATCTAGCGATCTGTGAATTTTATTTGTTGCCAAGCGTTAAGGAAGGTTGCTATAGCACTGTCCTTTTTTGTCATCGTCTGCTAGCGGCAAATATGACCGCTATTTGCTTGACCTTATTAGAGCAGTTACCTAGTTCGCAGTCTGGGACTATCTTTCCCAGAATAAATCATCAGATGGTCAGTGAGGATTTTAATGGTACGCCTACCTCAGCTGTTCGAATTAATGATGAAAAATAGGAAAGAAAATAGCGGTTCGCTCTCATGTCCGCAGTGGCGCAATTAGTTAGCGCGTGGGCGGTCCGAGCCAAAGATTCCTGGTTCGAATCCAGGCTGCGGAATTTTCTTTCCTATTTTCAATCCTTTATTCGAACAGCTGAGGTAGGCGTACCAGAAAAATCCTCACTGACCATCTAATGATTTATTTAATAAAACCTTTAAAATTTATTATAATTTTTACATTTAAACTTGTGATGGATAATCATTCGAGGTACTGTTCTGCTTTAAATTGCACCAATTGAGGAAAAATAGGCCAGATTTTATCGTTTTTCACTTTTCCCAAAGATGACCCTGAATAGGATAAAATATTTTTTGAAATAGAATATTTCATTGAATACAATTTTCGTGAATTTTAATTTAAGCTTCAAGTTAAGCGAAACATGATTACTGAGTATTTATAGTGCCCGGCACGAAAGGAAAAAGAAACTGGCGTGTGAGTAAATGAATAAAACCAATTCATTCAACCAATCAGAAACGGACTGGAAACGAGGTATTTCTTATACTTGGCATCAGTAGTAAGTAATGCCCTGATTACTGTTCGTTTCTGATTGGTTGAACAAGTTTTATTCATTTACGAATGCGCCAGTTTCCTTTTTCTTTCGTGCCGGACACTATACAGTAGAAGGATAAAAGAAAACTATTAAAAATCAAAATATATTAAAAGTTATGGACAACATGATATTTGATTATTGCAAATGCCATGCACACGCATGCATTAAAGTATTTAAATTATTGGTAATTTAATTAAAGTATTGCCGAAATGTTTAAAATAATTTAAACGAACTATATAATTTTTTAATTTTGTAATTTTTGCCATTTACTAATTATTTTGTCACTTATGTAATTATATCAATATATGTAGTTTTTCGAGTTAATATCAAAAAGTTGTCAAGTTTTTTTACCAAAACAAATTTCATTCAATATTTTAATATCAAGTTTTTCTTTTTCAATTTATTTTTTTTGAAAAAATTAAAATTCTATTTTATTGTGCTTTAAATCGCTTGTATATTTCATATTTATTAGATTTAGTAGAACAAGAAAAATATATTTTCTATTTACTCAAAAATGTAGAGGGTTACTTAAAGTATGCATTAACATTTTTTTTTCATGAAAATAGGCTAAGCCTTTTTAGATATATTAATTTTTTTCCACAAATGAAGATATGGTAAAAAGCATTTATTTCAGCGACCCAAAAACAATAAAAACGACATGAACGGGCTCCTCTCATGAGACGAATAGTTTTGTAAGGAAATTGTTTGGCTGCGATGAGCCAAAGAGTGAATCTCGACTTCTGCATGTGGTCGTCCACGCTGTGATAAAGCTTGCTATCGATGCCCAGGGTACTCTTGCGGCCTCTGAGAGCAATCAACTAAATTTGGCCTTTTTCGCTTTCCTCAGTGAATACACACAATGTTTCCAGCAAAGCTTCGAGGTAGGAGGCTTCTTATTTTGGTACATGGCTTTACACTCATCGATGTTCAACCTCAGCCTCCAGTTATTAAACCAGCATTTAAACTCCTCCAGGGCTTTTTCTAGGCGACTTATTTTGAGGGGATAGACGAGAATATATCTAGCAGAATGCAAACAATAACACGAGAAAATTATCAACCTGATGAATTTACAGGCAGAAAAGCAAATTTTGAAATATATGCAATGATACAGAGGGTTGGGACAGTTAACAATGATTCCTCGTTACAAAATCATATGTGACGATTGCACGTGCCTTAAAGCACGCCCACTGTAGAATACGTTTAAGCAGTTAGCTCCAAAGGTTAAACCGAAAATGGTGGCAAAATTGAACACGTTTGGGAAGGGCACGCTTTCTTTCTAATTTCACTTTCGTTTCTTCAAGCTTGGTTTCTCTATTGAGTAAATGGTTTTGATCTTATCAAAGAGTAACTGATTAGATAACATTAAAAAACGACACAGCAGTTGATGTAAACAGGAAAAGCAAAAACAACTCCCACCTAGTATCTACAGAATGTTTCGTGACGAAATCGATAACTTCGCTAGACAGTATTTGCTATCTTTGTGACGGTAATCAATAGCGTCTCCCAGTGCCATCTGTCATGTGCAAGATACCGTTCGTAAAGTTTTCTGGCGTTAGTGAAGCGGTCTGTCAGATGATCACGAGCTTTATATCAAGCTTCGTTCCCGAAATATTGACTAACGTTATCTACTAGTCAGTTATGTAGCCGGCTTCTTTCAGTGCTCGTTTCGCCACGGTTTTTTCTGTTATTTATCGACAAGGGAGACTACACAAGGAAATATACTTGCAAGTGAAGCCAGAAACATAAGATCACTGAAACAATAACGGGAGCTGGAATAATGTAAACGGAGAAAAAAAGCCACTTTTGAAAATGAATAATTGAATTTCATAAAAATGGTTGAGACAGTTAACAACGAACGACTTTGATCTTATTGCACCTATTTTATGGTTGCAGCTGATATTGTGTTCGTGTTAAGCTCAGGTTAAATAATTAAACTCGGCTTACTTCTAACAGAAGGTATTGAGCCCAATTTACCATCAAGAAATTCCCCATCTCTACAGTACAGATGCTCAATAAGCCACACCTCAGGTTCTTCACTGACCTACTATACAGAAAAAAGAAACAGGAACCGCAATCATGGTGATCCCATTTTCACAATCATGGTTAAGTCCTCAGACGCCTCACCTTTAGACTTCTATGGCTTTGGACTTCTTAAAAGAGAAGTGACCGTAGACCTACAATGCTGAGAGATCTATGGAAAGCTCGCGTAGAGGTGTGGAGTCGTGCTTCACAGATGCTTGTTACAATGGTAATTGCGATATCGGGCTATTGTCTACAGCAGGAAATATTAACTACTTCAATCTTCTGTAAATACCCCTTGCACTCGATAACTTCAAAATCCATTCAGAAACCCTGTTAACCCTTAAACGAATTCTTTACTATGCAAAAACTGATAAACGATATTTTTTCTCAAAACAGACCGCCAAGTTGTATTAAAAGACACGCAAATTAGACTAAACACGGCACTGTGTATTTATTACTATTAGCATGATGGTACTCAAATCCTCATGGTGGTACAAAATTAATCGAATGGAGAAACCAACCTTACAGTATTTCATAACTTAGCGTTAATTGGTAATTCCTATTTCTCGTTCAATAAACAATGAATTCTCTCAAGATGAAAAGTCTCACACTGTCAATTAAAAAAAAAGTATCTAATTATTTTCAAGATCACGTTTTCAGTAATAATACTCCCAATGTGTTTTGTTGAACGTTAATTATTTTCTGAATTCCATTTAAAAAAAATAACACAGCTTATGAAGTCAATGGTCTTTAATGCCATTGTAAAAAAAAAAGCGCTTTTCATCCCTTGATTTATAGAAATAATTTCTATTAGAAAGGGATAAAACTTCTGAGTTCTCCACGTAGTTTTTTGATCAGGTTCAGATCGGGAGAAAATAAAAAAAAAGAACATTTAGTTTAAAGGTGCATTGAATATTAAACATTTGAAGAAAAAATAGTTTTACTCCTAAAGGGGACTTATTCATATACGGTAATGTATCAAATAAACTTTCACATATAGATGGAGCCATTTTGGCGATTAATTTGCTTCGTTTTTTAATGTTTTTTATTCCAGTTAAATTATATTTATCTACTTTTATCCGGAAATAATTTTAAGGAATCAAAATGTGTAAAGTGGAAATGTTCTGTTGTGGCTGCAGCCTTCGGAGTGGTGCTATCACAGCAGCTGTGCTCACTTGTGTAAGTAATATTGATAGATTGATTAAATTTATTTAATATTCACTGATAAAAATAAATTACATGTGAAATACACTCAAAGGCCAAAGGTCGTGGGTAGCAGTATGCTAATCCGAAACAGGTTCCATTTAAATCACCTTGGAAGGACCGGGTGTGACGCAGATTCCACGAAGCAATAAACTGAAGCTGTCAACAAGGCATCGTGCAAATAGGTTCTATATATGCGCTTTTGCTTGACTTGGTTTGAGTCCGTTGGTCCTCCAAGACAAACCACCGAACGGTTCGCCACGAAGAGCTGCTTGTTGCCCATTTACACCCATTTTATCTCCACAATTATGGGGTATTCCAGCAGGATAATGCTCCATTTAATCGAACTCAAATTTGAGGTGCATTCAAGAGAGTCCCAATAGATGGTGTGGCCAGCTCACTCTCCGTACAATGAAGATTTATGAGAAGAATTGGAGAAATCCCTGCGCACGTAAGATCCGCTACCAACCAATTCTAGGGATCTTAGGATGGCAATCCGTGAGGTCTTCCAGTCTCTTGTGAAGTCGAAACCACGGCGAGTTACTGCTCTTCGTTGGGTCAGAGAGTGTCCGAGAAGAACTGATTAAGGAACATCACGGAGTGATAATTAAATTCCGAACCGAACCTAATGTAGGTTACTTCTGTATCCAATAATACATCTATTTTTTTAAAAATTACGTGCCAAGGTTCATATTCAAAGTCTTTATAAGCATTTTAAATAATCGCATACAGGGTGTGGAAGACATTCCCGAAACAATTGAATAACTGTAGAACAAAAGGTGCTAGAGCCATAAAAGTCAGGTGTATCTATAGGTAAGTGGCCATTCCCAATCGAATAAAATTATTCCCAGCGCCCCTAGTGTAATCGGTGAGAAGTTACGGAAACTAGCTTTTGAATCATGATAAGTAGAGAATAAGTTCCAATTACAAAGTTGTAGAGCTTCACCGATTTAGTAGAAATCCACTTTTTTCATAAAGAGACTAAAAGCATAAAACCATCGCTCCTACTTAATATTTGCCAGAATGGAAGATTGAATAAAATTAAACAAAACAACCACTTAATGCGACTCCGAACATTCCCTCCAGTCTATATATCGATTTTTCTGGTCACTTCCGGTACAAAATATATTCTTTAAAATGATTACAATAATGATAAAAAGAGTAGAAATGGCCAAAACCTAAGTCACTTTCATATCATGCATTTCTAATAATTTTGTATTTTTGACAAAATTACAAGGTCTTAAATCTCTATCAAAGTAAAATTGAAGAGCTCACACAAAAGTCGGTCGTTCTTCGAGATAGTGGCTCTTAAAACGTGCATATGAAAACATGGTCTTGAATCTTGGAGAGGAAAATCGATTGTGTATAAGTGAGGGGAATTTAAATATTTTTTTTCCTCTAATGTAATTCGACGCAAAGTTGCTTCGCCAGCACATAATCTGAAGTAATTTTGTAAAAAATTTTCCAAATAAGGAATGCAAAAACATTTAGAAGCTGTTCCAAGGGGGATCGTGAGAATTCAACTGATTTTTTATCTCTGTAACAAATTGCATGAGTTTACTGTCATTTTGGCTTGAATAATAATTAAGGAGGAGGGCTGTATAAATGAAGGAAAAACAGAAAACACTACTCCACATAGATAAATTTTACTGACTCAGATGTACATTTCGGATTTCAAAAATCCACTATCAGTGAGTCAAATTTCCCACTTGAAATACACCTGTGAACCAATTTTTGATAATTTTCTATGGTTATTTTTTCTAAATCAGAGTTTTCATTTTGAATGTTTCCGACCACAGAAAATATTCTTTTGGGCCTTTGAACCTAATGTTTCATCTCCATTAACACTTATACAGGGTTGAATCAAGAATAGATGAGCACTTCTATCTTTTTCTCTATTTGTTTTGAGCGTCCTGAAATGTTGAAATTTAATGATTACAAGGGTGTTGTGCCCGGCGCAACCGAGCAGAAACAATAAGCAACATTAAACACCCATATATTATATGAAAGGAAATATATTTAGTGACTCACGTGTCCAGGATACTGACTTGCATAGCAACTCTGCATGTTGCGATTGAATGGGGGATATACAGTTGAAGTCACTTTAGATCCAGGCCCAGCTTCAACAGTGAATGTTCCTTTCGCCAGGTCATTAATCGAAGTGCTGCAATTCCACTCGTTGCCCTTGCCAGGGCAATCTTACCTTCCAATCAAACAGTCGCCAGCACTTTTCCAGCAAAAATGATTTACCAGTTTCGCCAGGACCGTCCAAGAAAAGAAGTCTCCCTTCTGGCGTCTCGTTGCGTACCGCATTTAATATGTGATTGTACACAACCAGCAGTTTTTCATTTAAGAGCGATGTTTAATCCACCAACTCTTGCAAACTTGCCCGAAGGTATGCAGTCTTCAGCGATACCAATGGATTTGAATCCTGGAACGCTTCACAACTATTTCACATTCGCATAGGTTGCTAGGGTCTACAGTACGCCAAAATGATTGAAAATAGATGTCCAAGTTGTCAAAGCTTCTGAAAACCAATGCAACGATGCTATTCTTCATCGTCCTTTAGCAGCCCTACAGCTTTTACAACCGCCTGGAAAGTATCTTGCAATACACCAACAGTTTTTGAAGATCTTCAGATGACTTTGGAACACGAACATAGCACAGCAATCAATGCTGTCGACTTCCATACACCGTTGGATTCGCATAGGCTTCTTCGACTTCCCGATTATCTGAAATTTTCGCTTCATTGGCGATATAGCCGGCCAGGTGGCCGAGAGGTCTAGGGCGTAGGCTTTCTCGTTCTCGAGTCCGCCTGGTCGCGGGTTCGAATCCCGCCGCGGGCATGGATGTTTGTGTTTGTCCTGGGCTGCGTACTGTTATAACTTGTGTAAAAGGCGCAAAATGACCTTTGTAGTCGACGCCAAAATTTCTAGAACCCCCCCTCATTAGCGATATTACCCTATTTTTAGGAATCGTTAATTTCACTATTTACTAATAGTTATTACAAGCATCAAACAATTATTAAGCTATTTATCGAATCTCCCACACGTAAAATTAAAGTAGATAACGACTTACTATTAGTCACTGGTCTTTACAGCCAATGAAAATTCTGAATTTGAAAATTTGAAAATTCTAGCGAATTTGCGTGCTTAAGCGCTGTTGGTTTTAATTGTTAATGTGTTATATTGTTAAAAAGAAAGGAGATTTTAATTGTTTATTTTTGGCGCGTCATTTACTTTTGTTGCGTCAATTGCGAGGCTAACGAGAAAGACAGGCTCCGGCACTGAAAAGTCACCTGACCAAGATAGGTCTATTAACAATGTAACTTTATTGTTTCTATCCTGTGTTTTAACAATGTGTGTTTTCCTTTGTTGGAAACAATGAAGGTTGGATTGTCAATAGACCGATCTTGGTCAGGTGACTTTTCAGTGCCAGAGCCTGTATTTCTCGTTAGCCTCGTTTCACTTGCCAATGAAAAGTCCGGATTTGCGTGATATTGCAAACGGACAAAGCACTTCACATATTAAGATTTTGTTTATTTTCATTCAATTTTCTATTGTGGCAAGTATTAAATATTAGCGATTGTGTACGTTTATTATTCTACGCTTGAATATTCCAACGTATGATTTCCAGAAGGCATTCCATACATGGGCCATTCTCCCCCTGTGATGCTCTACAACTTTGTAATTGCCACTTTTTCTCTATCATGGTTCAAAAGTTAGTTTTCGTAACTTCTCAGCAATTATCTAGGGGCGCGCTTTTATTCAATCGGGTAGGGCCAGTTACCTATAGAAACACCTGACTTTGAAGGCTCTAGCACCTATTGTTCTAAAGTTATTCAACTGTTTCGGGAATGTCCTCTATACCCTCCATGTGGATATTTAATGTGCCTATAAAATCTTTGAATACGAATCTTGCCACGTAATTTTTTTATAATCGATAAGTTAATTGATATAGATGTTACCTATATTAGTTTCGGTTCGGAATTTTATTATCACTCCGTGATGTTTTTTAGTGAGCAGTTGTCCCATAATTTCTGATCTTTGATTGTAGTATTAAGTGTATATTTACTTCCTTGCAGATCGGATTAAAGTTTCACATCTCAACTGAGAAAACAAAATGTTGAGTATAAATTTTAATAAAAATATCAACCAGTCATGCTCACTAGGATAAAAGCATTTAAATTTGTTTTAGATGGATATATTTTTAACAGCTGATAGAAATTCCTACGTTCAATTCAACTGAATTCTCCTTTTGTTTTCAGATAAAGTCGTTGCTATTTCTTATTCTGGCCATAATGGCGCTGATGGTCGTTGTTCATCTAGAGGCTTCGGAACTCAAAACCCGTGAGTTATCCATAGTTATTAATGCAAGTATTGATTTTCTTGTAATAGTAGACGTATATTGCTCGTACGCCATCCTATAGAAAGAAAATTTGCCATCAAATATGAATCTGCGATTTCCAAATGTCAGGTCTTTTAAAAAGTTTCTGCGTATTTTCACTGATACAATGATATCATGTTACAACAAATTTGCATTTGGTTTGTTTTATTTTGTGAATTTTGATTTCTTTTGATAAATTTCATTATCATAATTGACGACCGTTTCCCGTGCGAATTCTCCCTCCAAAAGACAAAAGTTCGAAGAGTGTTTACGTTTCTCACTCGCTTAATTAGCGAAGGCCTTTTTGTTTAGATTAACCGAGCACTAAAAAGAGCGGTAGGAAAAGCAGTTATTGGGAAAAAATTGAATGTTTACGCGTCGGAGACGATCGCCAATAAACAAACCTAATGAAATAGTTTCTTTTATTGTTTCGGTGAGCTCTTTATCAAGCCGTTTTGACTCTGATACCACCAATAGAGAGGGGGTATAATTATTTCCTCTTGAGAACGAAAAAAGGACAGACACAAGAGAAGTATTTAGAAGGGAGCGAACGCAAGAATCGTAGCTCTTGGTTCGTAGTAATGAAAGTAGCTAAACAAAGATCGCAACGCAAAATAAGAGAAGAAAAAGCCCAAAAGAGACTGAACTAGTATCATCGCTCATAGAGCAGTGCAAGGTAGGAGTCTAAGCCACCTTGATGTTCCAGCCCACAAATAAAATCAGCGCAAAGTATCGTTCTCAACAGATTGGTGAGAAGATAGAAGAAATCTGAGCCATAACCACGATCAAGAGAATCAACAAGGTGTGATACAGACGAGCTTCAAGCCACACATCAGTACAGAGACACGGTAACTAACAACGGGAACGGCTGGCAATCGATCTGGAAGTACTGTATATTGCAGCTTCGTCAAATTGTGTCGGCGCTTGGGTGTAACCGACGGCCGGAGCATCATGCCGGATGCCATCAAAGACTCCAGTTGGCAGAGACAGTTGTGAAACGCGTCAATAAACTGTAAGTAAAGAAAGGGGTATTTGACCGTCTTCAAAGCGAACTATTTTATAAGGCTTAAAGGCATAGCATTGATATGAGACTCACTAAATTCTACCGTTAAGGTTTAATTAATCATTATAAATCTTATTATTACTGATAATCTCTATGAACATTTAAACTTAAAGATAAAGTGATTTTATCTGGAACTTTTATGAAAAACTATTTTATCGTTTAAGAATCATTTTTCTTCCTTGAGAGACTTCCCCCCTCCCAGTATCTAATTAAGGCTATTATTCATTCATTACACCTAATTAAGAAGTCTTATCACTTAGCTTTTATAATTATCATTCATTTTATTAGAATCTAAAGTGTGTTTTTTTCTACTACCTCTTGCTGTGTCGTAACCGTTCACTTAATGGTGGAAAAAACCCGATAATATAGAGTGTACATTGATAGGTCACGGAGCACAAACTATATGATCAGACTTTATTTGTAAGCTTAATTGACGGTGCCTATCAATTAATAATAATAACGCCTACAACCTCTATTACCACAATACATTGCCCTGCTAAAAGTATCCGCAAACCCCTATACATTGATATTTTGATGAATTATCCTGAAACTTTAAAGGTGTAAAGACCATGTTACACCTCCTATATTTCAGCGAAGATTTTGTCCCGAAGGAAAATAGGTATCAACAAATTGAACAAAAAATAATGAGATCATCCTGTAAAAAATAACGTATGAAATGCGTTGTAGCTGCAGCATATGCTTATGAGGCTTTTACTTATCTGTGCTCATTTGTATGAGAATAGCACGTGTATTCATGAAGATATAATGGTTTCTTTAAAAAATTCGAATTTTTTTTCGTAAGTTTTTTGTTTATAATATGCAGGGTTTTCAACCCAATGCAATTCCATTTTCAGGAAACTTGACAAACTATAGTAGAGACAACACCCTGCAATCAGAATATAAAAACATTAGATATTTGATGAAATATGAGCATTAATACTAAATAATGCTTAATGCGCATGCGCAAGAGTTATTAAAGTTTATTTTCCACAATTTATTAGCCACATGTATAGAGCTACTAAAAATCCCAAGCAAATATCGTGAACATTTAGAAAGATATCGCCGATAGAATGAGTTGAATTTCAGTTGCTCTCAAAAATAAACAAAACGATAAATGGTTTTCTCCAAATTTTTATTCTTGGACCGGACCCCAGTATCAACTTCTTTTCCCAGAAGCCAATATGAAGTCAATGAAGCATAAGGATCTACTTTAGAAATTGGATCTATCATAAATCGAAAAATTATGTTTAGACTAATCATACGTAGTTTTAGACGTAAAATCCGAATCTGCAATAAAAACTGGGGGTTCCTAGTTAAGATTTCAAAGTTACTCCCCCTCCCCTCATTTTTCAGCTAACTAATTCACGTTTGATTTCGGACATTTTTTTTCGTAGGATGCTTTTTTCCGAGTTATTCAAAAATTCCAGGTGATCCAAAAGTGTGTTAAATTTTTTTTACATTGTTAACGACATTTTCAGTGTTTGCTTTCGAGCAATTCAATGCTCTCATAAGAATCACGAGACACGCGCAAACACTGAAAATGTTGTTTACAATGTAAAAAAATATAATACACTTTTGGATCACCCGGTATAGATTTTCTAAACCCGTAGGATTTACATTTGCACAGAAAAAAGAAAATCGTGAGGGATATTTTTGAATTTTAGCCTATTTGTGTTAAATTACGTATCATTTTAAGTTTAAAGCCGGGGACTTGTCTTTGCAGTTGGCTTTTCTTCACTTCAGCTGACAAAAATGACAAGCCTGGGCCTTGACTACCGAGAGAGAAGGCCTCGGCAATGAAATGTAATATATTGTTACATCATCTTATATAGTACAGATTTAGGGCTTATTATTGGTAGAAATACGAATAACAATGCATTATCTATGATTATTAACAATGTATTACGTTTCATTGCGGAGTCCTCTTCCGGTGGTCACGCCTGGGCACTCAAAAGTCACCTGATCATAGTTGTCTGAGCAACAATCCAACCTTCAATTTATTCATCGAAATAATCCCCCAATCCCCCCACAAATTTATTCATCACAGTCTTCAACTAGTGGGTAATATGAAAACCATATCTTTGGAAGAAATCTTTGGTTTTGGAGGTGAAAAGGTCTTGCAACTTTATTTCAAGGGCAAGACGGTTTCTAACTGTCGCTCCAATGCACAATTCTACTCAATTCTCTTCTTTCGCATAATGTCTGGAGTTGTTGCTGCGCATGCGTCCTGGATTGGTTGTTGCAAATGCTGCTTTGATATTATTATTGTGAAATACACACTTTTCTTGATGTAATCCCACAGGAAGAAATCAAGAATTGAGCGTGCGGGATCTCCACGTCCAATCCATAGCTCTGGAAACATTTGACATAACTTTGGACGTGCGACAGCTCTAAAGTAATGGATCTTCATTCGTTGATAGTCAGCTAGTGGCAGATTATCCACAAAGTTCGTGTAAAGCTTTTAAAGATAAAATTTGCATCCGCCTAATAATGGAGATTATGTTCATACGTCTCGCGAGAATTGGGACTCATCCGACCATAATATCTGGTTACCAAAGAGGGGATTGTCATCCATGCCACAAAGTAATAAATTAAAGAAGTCTATGCATCAAGGAAAGACTCGATGGCGGTACACACGATAGGGGTGGAAGCAATGCGTTTACAGATTGCTGATAACAATCAAATTGGATTATTAGTAATGTCTGCAACGATGCAACGGTTGTTCTGCTACGTACATGTGGATTACTAGCAACTGCTGTTAGGATTACTATATTGGTCTATTACTATAGTGGTCTCCTCATTGGTTATATCTGTCTTGATACATTCTGGACCATCTGATAGGCCACCCTCAGATGGCTGCAATTGATTTGGGACATTGACTGCCATCTGCACATGTAGGAGGGGTGCAACCCTGTATAAATTTTTAAAATTTTATTAAACAGGGTATCCAAAAAGTCTGATAACATATGGGGGGGGGGATTCATTGCTGCATTCAAATTTGAACTTGATCCTCAAATTTAGGGTCATCCATTTTCTAACTCGAAAACTATTAAAGATATAGAAAAATTTCCAATTGCTACCCTGTAGAGCAACATCACATTAATCTAAAAACAATTTTTCATCACACCCTTCCCCCTCAAAGATTTTGAGAAAATGGGTGAGAAAGAGTCAGTCAAGAGTGTGCTTTCCCTTCCCTTTCTCAACGGTGTGCTCCACTGCATTCAAATGTGTTAGAAACCTCAGTCAACCTGGCTAGCTCAACCTGACCTTTAGTGACTCTTTCTCGCCCATTTTCTCGAAATCTTTCAAGGGGAAGGGTGTGATGAAAAATTGTTTTTAGATTAATGTTGTATTGCTCTACAGAGTAGCAATTGGAAATTTTTCTCTATCTTTATTAGTTTTCGAGTTAGCAAATGGATGACCTTAAATTTGGGGATCAAGATCAAATTTGAATGCGGCAATGAATTCCCCACCCCATTATTACCTATAAACTACACTCATCAGATCTCGCCTACCTGGCAGTTTTGAGATATCTGCCATGTTACTAGACTTTTTGGACACCCTGTGTATTTAGTCTATTTAAATTTTATATCCAAATGGCTAGTCTAATTTGTATCGAAATTGATAATTCTTCAGATTATTTCTGGAAATGTTTAATTAATTTATTAATATTTTGGTGTTCATGCTTTCAGTGTTAATAGTTATTATAGCAATGGACTGCATCTGCTTCGTCGTACTTATTGCCTGTATTACTTGCCTGATCGTGGCCATCGTTAAAGTAAGAGACAAAAGCATAAAAATACACGCATAATGACATGGTTTATAAAGTAAATTATAAAAAAATTATTTATGAGAAATTCTGCAACCATCATCTACTGTATTATCAAACATCTACTTACCACCAGCCATGATCTATTTTTTAATTAACAAAATGTGGATGAGTTAGAATGTTCATATACACTATCTGGCCATTCGTCACCGGATATCTCCCCAAAAGCGCAAGGAATCGTCCTTACACTTCATACAACCTATAAAAGGAACAAAAGGTACAGGAATCATAAAAGTCAGGTATAGAATACACTCACAGCAGCTACTGCAATCAATATGAACAGGCAGGCCAGGTGGCCGAGGGCTAGGGCGTAGGCTTTCTAGTTCTCGAGTCTGCCTGGTCGTGGGTTAGAATCCCGCCAATGGGCATGAATGTTCGTGTTTGTCCCGGGCTGCGTACAGATATAACTTGTGTAAAAGGCGCAAAATGACCTTAGTAGTCGACGCCAAAAATTCTAATAAACCAACCAATATGAACAGACGACGCGAACTTAGTGCTGAGGAAAGAGGGATCATTGGAGTCTACAAGTTTGGACATTCAATCCCTGAGATTTCCAACAAATTTCATGTATTCTGCTCGACAATGAGTGATGTTATTTTGAAGTGCAAGCGAAAATTGCTTATAAAATGCCAAACCAGACCCAGTAAACCGACGAAATTGACAGATCGCGACCTTCGATGCTTGAAACGTGTGGTGATGTCAAACCGGAAGGCTTCATTATGAACGATGGCACAGGACTTCCAATGATGCAAGTGATTGAACCGTCTGACGGGAGATCGTCGCACATGGTTTTCATGGACGAGCAGCAATTCACAAGCCAAATATCACAGCCCTCAATACGACCTTCAGTACAGTGGTCAAGGAGCACCGCCATTGGACTCCAGAACAATGGAAAACCGCTTACCAGTCATGGCGGTCCGATGGGTTTGGCGAATGCGAACGATATTTACAGGACTGTGTCGTACCCACAGTGAAATTCGGAGGCGGTGGGATCATGGTCTGGTCCTGCTTTTCCTGATATGGTCTTGGTCCTTTTGTTTCAGTTCGTGGAACCGTGAATCCCGAAGCATACGTAACAGTTCTAGAAAATTCTGTTCTACCGATATTGTGGGAACACTTTGGTAATGACCTATGCCTGTTTCAGTACGACAATGCTCCTTGTCATACAGCAGGCGTTAAGACCACCTGGTTTGAGGAAATGGGTGTGGGGCAACTTGACTGGCTAGCCCAAAGTCCAGACCTCAACCCATTTAACACCTTTGGGACGATTGGAGCGCCGGTTGAGAGCCAAGCCATGCCGCTCAAAGAACACCATTGAGCTGTTTGCCAATTTGAAGGATGAATGGAGGAGCAAGATTTCCGCCGACACGTATCGCAAATTGGTAGAAAGTCTCCCTCGAAGGTTGCGGATGTCATTGCGGCGAAAGGCGGTCCTACACGAGACTGATTTCGTGCAGGGTTTTGTTTAACTTAATGGTATGGGGTTTCCGGTGACGAATGGCCAGATAGTGTACCTCTAATGTATAATGACTTGTCAATTTAATAGCAACAGCCCACCTCGAAACAGCATTTCATTCTATGTTCATGCTAACATCACGTGTGTAGCATACGAAGTGTATATAATTATTACTATTCTTATCATTATTACAACGCATTCATGAGTGAATCAATGTTTGGTGATTCGAAAAACTAATGATTTCATCAACCACCATTGGCTAGAAGATTAGGAATTGAATGCCACAGGGTACATATTCTTTTTGATACATATAATAGACACAGAGTAAAATGATTCTATTGGTAACCATCCGACACATACACTCACATGCCATGAGTCATGGGATAGCAGTGGACTATTTTTCAAGTGGCAGTAGCATCATGTGCAAATAGTATAAAAATGCAAATCAGTGTCAGTAGGTTTAGTTACACCGCCATGGTAAGGGGTGAGGTGTTCTGTGTGACAATGGCTACACGACGAGAGCTATCCGAGTTCGAACGTGGCCTGGTATGTGGAGCATGACGTACCGGGCTTTGCAAAAGTTCTGTTACACTCTTTACATCCCCCCAAAAATGAACTGCTCATGATTTGGATAATTCCATTTGCACAAAAGGATCAAATAATATATTGGAAATTACGTGTTAACCTCTGAGTGATCCTAATGTCCACGACAAAAGCGATGGAAACGAAACGAGTAGAGATCGCTGCTCTCCTGCGCGCGGGCCACACGAAGTCCGAGATTGCCAAGCTTCTTAAAGTCACCGGATGACCATCCAAAGAGTTGCGGACAGGCTCAAGAATGGGAGAGACCTTAAAGATCAACCTCGTTCAGGTAGACCTCAAGTCGTCAACCGTTTGGCTGTGAGAAAAGCCTTCGAACAAGACCCGACGCTCAAAATGACTGCGCTCGCAAAGAAAAAGAAAATTTCGGTGTCCACAGTGTCCAGAGCGGTCAAAGAAGAAGGTGGAAAGAGCATGAGGCCTCTGCTGACGGATCGGATACGGGAACAACGTCGGGAGCGCTGTCGCCGTCTTCTCAACGACTTGAAGAGTCATGGCGAGCGAATTGTCATTTTCTCTGACGAAATGACCTTCACGGTCGATCCTGTCTCAACAAGCAAAACGACTGCGTAGTAAGCTTCGGCCAGGATATCTCCAAGGTCCGCTACGTGTCTACAACCAAGCACTCGGCCTCTGTCATGATGCTCGGAATCGTGGCGTCGAATGGCGAGAAAATGCCACCCGTGTGGTTCCCAAGTGGATACCGGCTAACGGCGGCTGATTACAAGGACGTCCTGGCCACAAAAGTCCTTCCCTGGGTGAAGAAATGCGGACTACATCTTTCAACAGGACGGTGCCCCTGCCCACACGGCCAACACTGTGGGGTCCAACATGACCTTCTGGTCGAAGGGCTTTTGGCCTCCGCAGTCGCCAGACCTCAATCCACTTGACTACAGCGTGTGGGCGCATGTCGAGGGGAAGACCTGCAAGGTCCGTCACAGCAACGTCGACGAGCTGAAAACATCTGTCAACCGTGTGTGGACCAGAATGAGGAAGGACTACATTCGCAAAGTTTGCAAGCCTTTTCGGCCTCGTCTCGAGCGGGTTCTTGATGCAGATGATGGCTACATTGATTAAATGACTAATTACAATGTTATTCTACATGATGGCACAATAAAAACATGTCTAACTACATCGTGAACATCGTCGTGTCCATTTCTTTGAGGGTCGTCACGAGTGTAACAGAACTTTTTCAAAGCCCGGTATGGGTCATTTAATATTGGAGGTGGCTCAAGAATTCAACATCACACGGGTCCACCGTTTCAAGAGTCTACCGATACTACCAACTTAACGGCATTACCTCCCACCATGAACAACGCAGTGGTTGACTACACCTTCTCAATGATAGGGACCAACGGCGTCTGAGTAGGACGGTCAACGCTAACAGGCAACTGACACTACGCCAGATGACATCAGATTTTAACCAGGGTAATAAAAGAACTGTATCGAATCGAACTGTGCAACGAAATCTAGTGTCCATGGGATATGGAAGCAGAAGACCCACGATGGTGCTCTTAATAACAACAAGACATCGTCAGCAACGTTTCTCCTGGGCCCATGAACACATCGACTGGACACCTGACAACTAGAAACGTGCGACCTGGTCTGATGAGTCTCGATTCCAGCTGATACTAGCTGATGGTAGGGCTCGAGTGTGGCGCAGACCCCATGAGGCCACAGACCCGAGTTGTCAAGCTGGCACTGTGCAAGCCGGTGGTGGCTCCGTAATGGTGTGGGGTGGCTTGGGTCCTTTGGTTAAGGTAGACTGTTCACTGACTGGCCAGCGCTATATCCAGCTGCTTGCTGACCATCTGCAGCCCTTCATGGACTTCTCATATCCTGAAAACGATGGGATTTTCCAGAACGACAATGCATCATGCCATCGGGCATGATTGTTAGCGATTGGATTGAGGAGCATTCGGGGCAATTCCAGCACATGATATGCCCACCCCGATCACCAGATATGAATCCAACGGGCTCCTGCTCCTCAAAGAACCGTGCAATTGTGGGAAGCTATCCAATCGGAATGATTGGCAATGTCTTCCACCGACTTCTGGAATCAATGCCACGTCGCACTGTGGCACTTCGCTGGGATAAAGGAGGTCCCACACGTTTTCAGGTGCTATCCCATGACTTTTGGCATGTGAGTATATAAAGAGAGCCTTGAACGCATACATAGTGAAAGATGATTAGTCCTTCTATACATATTTCTCACTCAAGACCAGTGACGAATTAGTGCCATTCCGGAGGATTTCCCATTTCTGTACAAACCCCCGTTTCATCTGGAGGAATTGTTCCACCTCAAAGATGGGAAAAGACCTGGGTGCCAGGTGGGATGAGTAAAGCGGGTAAAAGCCTACCGCCTGCAATGAAGTAAGCAAATGTGTATTTCAGGTTTGTCACGTGGAATCCTGCTTGAAAGATATTACAAATAGTGGTGTGATTGTGTCGACCTTATGCGTTATCTGTTCCACTGTGATTCTTCAATCCTGAAGGAGCAGGACCTCCACTCCTTGTATGATTTGCAGCTCTTTACTGTTGGAAGACCACCCAGGACAAGCTCATCCGTCCACTTTGGTTATATCGCTGCCACATAGCAAGGCCTCGCATACGCTTTCAACATGCTTATCAGGCATGGAAGAGTGTGGCGTTGTTTCCCTTCAGATGCAGAAAATATAACTTGGTGATCTGGTGAAAGCTTATGGAATAAATGCCACTTAATCTGTATACTACTAGAAGGGCGTTGCAATTAAGTTGATGACTCCTTGACTTTATAAGAACTTATTCATATACAAGTTTAATATTAAATAAAGTTCAATATAGTTATTGAAAATTTTAAAGTTATTGAAAAGTTTAAAGTTAAATAAAGTTCAATATAGTTATTGAAAATTTTTATTTATCTTTTTAAACAGGAAAAAGCTAAACTTGTTATTCCATGGTTGGTATGTTTTATGATTGAAATTGTTTTGAGTGGTCTTTCAGCCCTCCTCAGCTTTTTAGGAAAGGTAACCGGAAAAACTACCTAACCGAATTAAAATATAAACTATTAAGCTAAACCCTTTTATTAAATTTATTTATAACTGCAATTGCAAACAAAATAATTTTAAGAGTTTTTTCCATAGGAGCTCTCCGCCATTATTCTTTTAGCTTTGATTGCTTTTGAGGTAAATATCACAATTTGTATTCTATAAAAAATTTACAGTTACAGAAAGTTGAGGCAGTTAGCAACGAATAATTTTGATCTTGTACGATTCCTCGTGACTACGTCATGCGTTACGCAGATAGTTGACAAATTTAAGCCTAATAAACGAAAAGTCAAGGAGCAGAGTCTCGTCGTAAGTAAAGGTACCAATAGTAATGTTATACAAAGGAACAAACAGTACCCACCATAGGACAGAAGTCCTAGTGAAAAACGAACCAAAACGAACAAAACCCAGCCTATCCAAACAATAGCCAACGTGTAAAGAGTTCGAGATATGAATCTTAGAAACCTACCTCTAAGAAGTTATAAACGTCTCTACAAAATGTCGGACGCACTATTCGAGAAAACTTGAAACATACCGCATTCTCACTCAAGAGCAAGCGTGCAAGAGCGACAGATCTCAATTGCTGATCACCCTAGATGAGGGTTGGGCATGCCTCATTGACATCAATGTGCTTCGAGCTACTCATTACTCTCACAAAGATGGCAAATTACGGGCTGCTAAAGTCAACTCGGCTTTAACAGAAGGTAATGGACCCAATTTACCATCACGAAATTCCCCGTCTCCACAGCACAGATGGTCATCGAGTAGATCCCATGGATAAGGCGTCCAGCCTCATCTGATCTTCGTCACTGGCTTAATATGTGGAAAAAGAAACGGGAGCTGTAATCAAGGTGATTCCATTATCATCTATCTGAGTTAAGTCTCCAGATGGCTCACTAGTAAGTAGACTTCTGTGGCTTTAGACTTCTTAAAAGAGAGCTTGGAAACCGTTGACCTAAAACGCCGAGAGGCCTGTGGAAAGGTCCAAATCCACTTTGCTTATCCTTCGCCCAAGTTTTTTCCAATGGAAAGTGCAATATCAGGCCATAACAGAGGAGGAACGGTATCTCGATGAGAAAGTGAAGGCAAAAATCGTTTAATTTTAACTGCCTCAACCCTCTGCACTTTTTTTTGTAAACAAATGATTTTTGGCATGTTTTCTCTGTTTTAGATTTATATATGGATTGTAGTTTTGAACTATTATTGGCAATTAAGAGATCAACAGAATGAAGAACATCCGAAGGCTTAAACTAGAAATAAAACTGAAAGACGAACATTAAGTCAACGATTAAATTTAATAATTATAGCGATATTTGCTTTTTTTATTATTTCAGCGCCAAAAGTATAAAATACTCCATCCAGATGTAGAAAGAAAACTATATTTCAAAGTAGGTGTTAATGTTAAATTTACTATAAAATTTTTCAAAGTTCTTATCTTTCATAATTGTATTATCAATTGTTTTTTCATATTTAGTATGGAAATGAAACTCCAAGGGAAATAGCTAAAGCCAAATTATCCAAATCTATATTTGAATTTAAAATTGAAGTTTACTCAAAATTAAAAAGATTAACGTTATTTATTTTAATCTTTATTTTTAAGATATAATGTAACTTATTAATAAAGCAAAAAAAATCAAATCATTTAAGCTGCAGTTGTTTAATGTGTGTTTAATGTTTAATGTAAAGGGAGGTACAAATCGTCCATCCAGGGCCAGTATGGTCGGCGCCGATGAGGCAGGTCCCTGAATGGGGAACAAAGATACAATTTTTGATCATTTACAAAACAATTGTTTTAAAAAATGGAGGAGAATGGTGAAGGGAAGGAGTTAGTTAGGTGGGGGTGCAGAGAGGAAGTTCTTTAAGATACAAGAAATCACTGCCAAATATTCTGAGATGAAATTATTCAATATATAATTTTTAATTCTATGAAATATGATATCAGGCCTTTACACTAGAGACACGTTACAACTGTTCAAGCGAGAATATCTTTGGTAAAAATACAATGTGTCCGTAAAATATTTGTACCAAAACAATATTTAATAATTTTTAACGTAGTAACATAATCATGCCCCTAGTGTCATTAAGTTCGTTCCCAGCATTAAATTGATGATATCTTGTATGTTGGGCTCTCATACCAGAGATAATTAGCCTAGTTGCGTGCGTACAGAGTAAACGGCCTCTGTTTTGGTGGACCTTCAGTGAAGTTCTGCGAAAAATTAAGCAAAGCAAGCGAAGGAGCCATGGGCTGTACTGCTACGTTCAAGTGGCACAAGCGTTTTGTAGAGGAGAGAGACATTTAGAAGATGTGCGAACTGGACGACCAATCTGAGCTAAAACAGAGGCCAGATTGGTGCATGCTAAAACAGTCTGAGCTAAAAACCAACATCGGAGAGCTTGCAACGTTGGTGCATGCTAATCGGTTCCAATCGGTAGGCTGTAGGCTTTACTCATGGTACAAGTCACAAAACTTTGACAGATGACCTGAACAAGTCGCTTGTCTCAACACAGTGTTCCCACGATCGTATGACCACTTGTGACAACCTGATCGTAAAAGGATCATGAAATCGGATGAAACAAGTGTTTTATGTACGATCCGCAACGAAGCGACAATCGGCTACTTGGAAATCGCGAACATCGCCACGAAGAAAGAAGCCGTTACAGCATAGTTTAAAAGGTAAAGTGATGTTTAAACTGTTTTTAGACATGTCGAGAATAGTCCATTTTGAATGAATTCCAGAAGGACCAACTGTAAATGAACTCTGCTACAAGGATATCCGTCGCCGTCTTCTCGAATCAATTTGTCGTAAGCCTCCTGAGCTTTGGCGCAGCAAGATTTGGCTGTTGCTACACGACAACGCCTCAGCATATTGATCGGTGCTTCTCTAACAGGTTATCGTTTTGCCACACCTTGCATACTCCCCTTATCTCGCACCATACAGTTTCTTTCTCTCTGCTCGCATGAAAGAAAGGGTGTAGATTTCAATTATCCCTGCCTATCCCTTTAGAAGGTATTTCCAGACGTGCATATCGGGCTACATCGACTATTTTGAGGGAGGATGTGGATATGTGTAAGCATGTGTGAAGATAAAGTCTAATGGTGCGACAAAAACAACAGTCTACTAACTTAATGACTGGAGTACTATTCTCTTTCAGCATGTTACAAAGTATCTCCAAAATTATTTTCTGATGTATTTGTTTGTTGCAGAAATTGTCCATAGGAGGCACAGTCATGGGTGGAAAAAAAGAAAGCATAGATTGCCAAAACAAAACCAACGATCATTGAGCAGAGGAGACAGGTTAATTTATGGTTATCAACAATTAGATATAAGGTCGATTAATACTTTAATGGAGGAGATACGCTCACTGCTGTAAATTGTAACAAGTGCTAGTTAGTACTCACAAGTGAGCACGTGTTATGATGTTGAATGAGTAACTCGGAAACTTCTCGTTGGAATTCGATCAAATTTTAACGGTATACAGAGTCTTATGTACCCTTTCCCCCCTAAATTTCTTTAATGTAGGCTTTACAAAATTTGAGTTATTAACTTGTGGATCTTGGTGGTGGCATTTTTATTTCTGTTCATATCCCAGTTATCGTTCAAATTCGGACCCATGTTCATGTGAACTTTTTTGCTTAGAATCACCCATACTAACTCCCCTAGAAGTTTGCACAATGAATTCTGAGACACCGTATTATCTTGTATCTCCTAAGAATAGAATTTATGAGCATATCTAGAAGTGAAGCCGAGGATTTTTAGTATTCATCCAAACAAGCCCGGGCTATGTGAATTTTTTCGATAACAAGGGCTCAAAAATTGTTTAAAAGCATGGCGGCCTCAAGCCATTCAAATTGAAATCTTGTATATGTATTATATTTTAATTAAACATGAATACTAAATCAAAATCTGTATGCAATTTTGCGAAAGTAAATCAGTTATATTTGCAAGTTATATTTATTTTGCTAAATTTCACACTCAAACTATTGTGTAGATTCCGTTAGCTGTAGCGATTTTAGCGGCGACGATCTCGAGAGCCTTTTTTAATTTAAAAACGTTTAATTTGCTTTTTAAATCGCCTAATATCCCAAAGTTTCACTTTTGCAAAGAATGGACGCCAGTTTTGTTCTGGAAATTTTGTTTCAAGACCCAATAAAAACTTTAGTCTCAAAATTTGTGATTTACTTACTTTACAAGCCCACTTATCTGTTAGGATCGCGGGGACAGCAGCCCAATGGAGGATCTCCAGCGATCGCGATCTTCTGCCATCAGGCGCATGTCCTTCTGGTATGGTTCACATGCCATATCTTAGCATTGAAAGTTCCAATAATTCCATGGTATCTTATGGCAAAATTAGGGCACGTGCTACAAAACAATAACCATTTTCATTATTTACTCGTTATATTCACTCATGGCACTTTGTTACGAGTTGTTTGATACATTACATGCCATATCTTAGCATTGAAAGTGAAAGTGCCAATGGTACCATATGAATCATATGACACCATTAGGGCACGGGCTACTAAACCAATAACCATTATCATTATTTAAACGTTATATTCACTCATTACATGTTGTTACGAGTTGTTTGATATATTACATGCCATGTCTTGGCATTAAAAGTTCCAATGGTACCATATGATATCATATGACACCATTAGGGCACGTGCAACTAATCCAATAACCATTATCATCATTTACTCGTTATATTCACTCATGGCACGTTCTTACGAGTTGTTTGATATATTACATGCCATATCTTAGAATTGAAATTGCCAATGGTACCATATGGATCATATGGCACCATTAGGGCACGTGCTACTAAACCAATAACCATTATCATTATTTACTCGTTATATTCCCTCATTACATGTTGTTACGAGTTGTTTGATATACGAGGGTTGGGGCATAAATCATGGCAACTATTTTTTTTCTTGTAGATATGTGAACGGATCACAAACGTAAAGGTATAGTGGCTAGAAGAATAGTGTGGCAACGGCTACTACTCACAATGCTACATAGTTGATTCCCGAATTGATGATAGTAGCGGTGGCGCTGCAATCGACATAGATGCGAGTTACCCGGGAGATGAGATGGAAATCTTAGGATGAAGGAGGGTTTTTTCAGCTATATTACGGGTGACTTAAGTTTATTTATAAAAATTTAGTATATTTTAGGTAATTGTCTTCCACAGAACTTGAGAATACTCTTTAACGTTAAAATAAATGAAAAATATCTGCCGCTTTATATAAGTTAAAAATATAAGATCAGAGATGGATGAGGGTATCCATCCCTAATAAGATAAAGCATGGAATATGAGCCCTTCTGAGCCAGAGAAATTATATTTTGAGTAATTAATCATTAAACATAGATCTGCTAAATTAAATCTAATTAAATATAAACATAAAATCTAATAATATAATGCTGTACACAGCTGATTACCTTACGAATGATAAAAAATGAGTTTTCACAGATGTTTCAGGAGAAAAAATTCAAGAAATGAGGCGTTCGCCCCTGTAAGTCGGAAGGTCTCATATGTTGAATGCACAATATTGAAAAATACGAGGTCTCGTACATAGATATACAAAGAGAATATCTTTTTTCATATAAAATTCATTTATCACATGAATAACAACCAAATTACTCTTTTATGTGATGATAAAATATTTAAATATCAGACATTTTAGGTTAATAGTTTTGAAAAAAAAATCTTATTATTTAAAAAAAAGGAAGATATATAATAAATTTGTATTTAAAGCTGTTTTGATTGCATTTCATTATTTAAAAATAAGGAATTTTTAAAAATTATTCTGATTTTCTTAGATTTTACATAAAGAAAAAAATAAATGAGAAAGAAATCTAGACAGAAAAGTGGTTCTTGAAATTTTAAAATGCAACAGCAAGAAGGGAAGGGGTGCTATTTTATTGCAAAATTAAAATCAGATGAAGAAAATAACTCAGTGTGAAACAGTTGTTTATTTCTCTATAAGATAACTGAAAAAGAACAAAATCATTTGAAATTAAAAAATACTGCAAAATCATCTCTAAATTAAAAACAAAAAGGGGGAGGGTCGAAATATTATTAAAATGGCATATTATTTAATGTTCTGGAATGAAAATGAAATAATAAATCAAATTTATAAATTTTACGAAGAAATTAATGGAGCATTATTAAAGTAAAGCTCTGGATGTTTAGCTAATATGTTGATATAGCTGCCATCTGGCGGCATCATCATTCGTGGAATCAGATTTGAACGCTCGCTGCCACATTATTCTTCTAGCCACTATAGTATAGGTGTCGTGTGGAAGTTCTGCAGGCATAGTGTGTATGCAGAACAACAGATGGCTCTGTGATAGCGCAGCGAGGGCTGTGAAATCAGTCAGTTGGTGAGTGTCGTGCGAGATGGAAGTAACCCGTGTTGAGCAGCGCGCTTACATCAAAATAGCCGTTCTCCGAGGGAGAAATGCTATGGAATGTCACAGTGAATTAATTGAAGCCCTTGAGAATAATGCCCTACCATACCGTACAGTTGGGAAGTTTCAGCAAAGACGTGTGTCAACCAGTGATGAGCAACCGTGAAGGCTATATTGCCCTGTATACTACCGTAATAAATTAGTGTGTTACGATATTTCAGTGCTAATCATTGTCCACACATGTAGTTAACACCTTGTCCTTTCGTCTGTATATGTCACATTTTCCAGCCGGACTGGTATCTTCAAGAAAAAAAATAATTGCCATGACTTTTGCTCCAACCCTCATATTACATGCCATATCTTAGCATTGAAAGTTCCAAAGGTACCATTTGGTACCACATGGCATCATTAGGGCACGTGCTACTAAACCAATAACCATTATCATTATTTACTCGTTATATTCACTCTTGGCACGTTTTTACGAGTTGTTTGATATATTTAATGCCATATATTAGAATTGAAAGTTCCATAGTATGCCATTAAAATAAGTACTACTAAACATTTCACACCAACATTATTTACGCGTTATATTCATTCATGAGACATCCTTGCACGTACACGTGCGATTAGAGCAATACATGCTATCACTAGTTACTCTTATATATTCGTTCATGATATGTTGTGACGATTTGTTTGATATATTACATGCCATATCTGGTTATAGGAAGTTTTTAAGGGAGTACCATTAAAGCACGTGCCATTATAGTACGTACTTATTCCGGCTATCTCACGTTCGTACTTGTTCGTGCTCTGTCCCGTATTGTAATAAATACTAAGCTCCCTAGGAATAAAAAAATTCTCTTGATTTAGAGACTGAACTGCCCTTTCAATCGTCAAACACATGCATCCTGCACGCGCACTATCTAATTAACGTTCAGAGCACGCACACCATCTCATTAACGTCTAGAGCACGCGCAAAGCCGAGCCCATGTATGTTCTCAACACGCGTTTTCCCGAATGCGAGAATAATTCGCGTCTTCCAGCAATTCAATACATGCACTCTTTCTATTGCAACGCAATGAATTGTGGGATTGTCTGCAGACAGACGAACGGACGGACGGACAAACCGATCACATAAGCACATTTCTATATATAGAAAATGTGCTAAAAAAAAGTTTGTGTTAGAATATGCGAGATGTACGCCTGTTATCGCATGCAACGTGCATTCAGAAGGAGTAAAGTAAAGAACCACTATGTAAACACAGCATTTTGCTGTGGCATTGGCCGTTTAAGGATGCTGGCTCTCTGTGTAAACGTAAAAGAACGAATCGATCAAGCGTGTTAGCTGAAACTTAGAATATTTGTAAAGTGTCAGAAAGACATGGTGCGTTTACGGTTTTTTTCATGTATCAACTTTATCTGTATGTGTAATACTTTGGAAAATACAGTGTTTTGAAATCAAATGAATCATTTATGGTAGTCCTACATTTACTTAACCCCTCGATTAATATCTTATTTTCAACTACTGCATATGCCCACTGTTGAAAATAAGATTCTCAGAAACTGCATATTATTACTGCTGTTTTATGCTTTAAAACTGAAATAAATTTTATATTTTCCGAGTTCCTAAAAAATATACTATTCCATAGATAATAATTTACTTCTTCAATCAAAGTTTATTTAAAAATAAATTTTTAATAAATTCATGTATTGACTAGACTTGAGTTCCTCATCCACACAATTCTTGAATTCCTATAGTAAAGGAAAAGGCCCAACAAGACACTGGAGATCGGATTTATAATTTTAAAAAAATCTCTTACACATACAAAGAGATTAATATAATCAGTGAACTGTCTTTTTAACGATAAATATTCAAGGTTTGTCTCACATACGTTTACGAAGGCGCGGCAACAAAATGATAAATAAAAAAAAATAGAAGACATTATCCGGGAAGAATAATCAGTGAATCTACGTCCAATATATTCTGTAATTATCATAATAACGAAATTTGATTATTAAAACGAAAGTTAATAAATCCGTTATTCAATTTCTCAGTAAGTGATTGCCGTGATTAGAAGATTATTTTTTTTTTGAAAGCGATATACGTAAGGGTTTTGAATCGCTTCTCCTAAAGAGATTAACCAATTTCATTATGGGTGCTACTCTTATGAATATTTTAAATATGTTACCTCTCCATGTTTAAAGGTTTACTTTCAGTATAGATAAGAATCCGTTAAAACAGACGAAAATTATTTTCTCGCCCTTCTATATAATAAGCTCCGAATGTATCTTATATAGCACGCTTAGCTAGATGAAAGCCGATCTCAGTTCACCAGCTGTTCTTTTGATAGTCTCCGTGGAGAGATTGTCAACGGAAAAAAATAAATTTAAAGTGAAATTCAGCCCTTCACAAAACGAATAAGAAAGTTGGATAATGGTGCATGTGAGCTACTCCCTATATGTTCTATTGAACTTCTACATTGCAAAACTTTGTAGCTATGATTTATACAATAACCGTTTTAAGCTAATATTATAGGTTTACAAAGCTAAATTCGCCTTTAAGGGTAATATGTGCTGTTATCAAGACCATGGCAATTCATTTTCAAAATTGCATTTAGTACGAAGGTAAACAGCTCTGAATATGAAAATTACCTCCTATTGAATTCGTACAATACTGTATACTTGTTTGGAAGAAGAATTTATTTCTCTATAATAGCATTCATACTTGAGTAGAAGGAATTGGGATAGAGGACCTCTTCGGATTAGAGAACTTAGGACTGGATGCTAAAACATGTATTGCAAATTACGCAGATGTTGTTTACAAACTAAAGACCGAACATATTTTATGTGTATTTTTGCTAGGAAATACTAAATCAGCTGGTGATTCTAGACCGAATGTCATATGATTTCGAGAACACTGAGCCATATGAGGTCGGATTTTCCTCTAGCAGTGACTTAAAGTTATTAATATCTTCCGTTTCCTTCTAGACCGCATAACGCTCTGTATATACTAGTGGCAAGGCAGGCTTACCACCTGAGAAATTTATGTTTTGAGAATCAGAACCATATACGTTGAAAGCGCGAAGACAACAAACTCATGCACCAGTATATCCATTTTTGTCGAGTTATAAACAAAAAAACTGGTATAACCACAAAGGCATTGGTGATATCATCATTAGATTAGGCTTACTGTGTTCTTACTCACTGAACAAAAATGCTGGGTAGTGGATAAGCACCATTTCGTTTAATTTAGAAATGTATGTCAATGTAACCTTACAAATAGATACATGCTAATTATCTTAGAAAATTTCATGGAATACACAGTTATAAATAAATACTCCGCCAAAAAAATGCATACACACTTTACTAGATGTCATGTATAACTTTTTCCGTAACAGCAAAATCGAAAGTTACTTCCTAATATTATTACTTGCATTGAATGAAGACGATCTCGATAAAAGAAGGCCACAACTGCCACCTAGACATAGGAGATTACTTGATAACAGTTTCCTAGGAAAATGGATAGGAGCAACTGTTCCCCGTATTCAAAATTATCTCAACGCTTATGATAATCACTTTGAACACCTGTCGTAATTGTAGAAGTCGCATGATGCCTGTATGAATTTAGTCTTACAACTTTTATATAACATTTAAGTTATATATACATTTATGGAGGACTCTGTATAAGTATTAGGATCATTGGAGAATATTTTTCCTTGCATGGAACACGATCTGAACTGAAATCTAAATCTGAACGCGAGGCCTGTAAACAAAGCAGACTTTATAGGAAGAATGATGTAGACCATATATGGCACTTGATATAGTTCAATAATCGAAACCTGCCTTGTCCCTTAAAAAAGTAAAGTATGAATAAATTATTGATGAAAATAGGAAAGAAAATTTCACAGCCTGAGGTATGACATCAATTACAAACAAAAACCCATCATAAACCAATCTTAAGTTTTTCTTTGGTAATAAATGTGTATTGCTTAAAAAAAGAAAAGTAATCTTCTATACCAATATGACTGTACATAACAATATGACTCTAGTTTTTTATGTAAATACAAAGACCATCAACAAAGAGACATGTCTTTTCAGATTTTTTCTCATGCTAAAAGTGTAAGATGCTAATACGCGCTATCTCTCCGAGACCACTGAAATACTCGGGGCCATGCATGATAGATACATAGATATATGATGGTTTTCGCTAACAGTATTCGCTAAAACTGCAGTTTGTTTGCCGGCAAATTCTATGATGGTTTTCGCTCTTCGATTTCCTCGTTGAAAAGGAAAAAATAAAAGACTCTTGAGCAGCTCTTAAAACATTACTTATCGCAAAACTAGTATACAGGGCTAGCTGACAGGGCCAACCAGTAAATATAATAACGGAACTTGCCACCTTTAACGTTATGGCTTTTGAACATAGTTTTGATTACTTTGAACATCTAGTAAAACTTAACGAATCGAAACTATGACGTCACCGTCGCTACAGCGCTATCTGAACTTCTCCAATTATATTCACCCAACAGCCCGCATTACATGCAAATTAGGTAAATAACATGTCTCTTTATTGATGGTGTCTTGTATAATATTGCTGAATAATAAAGTTTTTCATTTTGCTAAGAATGAATCTGCCGTTCTTGATTATCTTCGCTAAATGTGGAACAAGGGACTTTTGGCGCATGTCTAGACTAGCAATGGTCGTGTCTAAAAAGAAGTGATAGTCAATTTTACTAGGATGTAAATCATGTTCCATATTGAGCTGTGAACAACTTAGAGTAAAACCTGTACTAACACCTGAGCTTAACGATCACGTTTCCTTGGTCCCGTAGAAAGTTACACGGGAAATCTTTTAGGGTAACGACCACCTGTCTAACGTGACCGGTATTTTCGATCCCCTATGTATCTAAACTTATGCTAAAAATCATGTCTATAACGGCCATTTATCAGTCCTAACCTAACTGCTAATTACATCACTACACTTTTAGTCAATCAATTAGGTGTACCCAAGTACACTATTCTCTGTAGTCTACCAGTCAGAGTCAAGAGACATAACAATGCAACCACTGGTTCTTTTAGCTTACCGTTATTGTTTACTATGTCAGTCCTGTCTTTGGGGAAGAAAATATAGCTCTAAAATCACTGGTGGTATTTCCATAAAGTCCGACCGGTTGTAACCATTCCACTGCGTTTGCGAAAATCCTGTCTAAAAATAACGACTGTTCGAGCACAGCGAGACCGGACTCCAAGGCCAGGCTTTTCTTAGTCGAATGGAATTAAAATGGCGGACAAAATTCAACTCTTTAGCTGTCTGAATAATCAAATGTTTTTTAACATAATTGTAGCCGCTGAGTTCTAAGTATCAGTTTCGAATAAGTATCATCAAAGCTGTCTAAAAGCACATACAGACAGGATCGCCCGCTTAGGAACGTTTCAATCGTACAACGTGACTTGTTGGCAGGCGACCGGTCAGACTTTATGGAAAAGGTTTGGATGTGGATGAAAAACATCTTGAACTTTTAATTTTCATTATGAAGATAATAAAGTGCAAAGAACTTGATTTTTTTATAAAGAAAAAAATTATCTGTTTTTAATTATCTTATTGTTTTGTAATTTTTTATTGACCACCTGAGCTAAACGACTACTTTTGTTTGGTCCTGTGGGTGGTCGTTATAGACAGGTTTTATTAGATGTACGTGGATTTTTGCTACCTCAAATCTTGGAGTTGTATTATCCTTACCACTAGCAAATAGCGTATGTAGAAGAAAAAAAGGACGAGACACAAGAATCCTGTAATACAATAAGAACCTTACCACTAATGTAATGCGCTCATCATCAAAAGTTCACGGAATCAAGAAATCCTCTCAATTTTTTCTATTCAATAGATAAATTACATGCCATATTACAGCTATCGTTAAACTGTTTGAGCTTTGCTTTTCCAATTGGCGCCTACCAGATTCCTATGTCGTCGCTCCATCTAGTACGGGGACACCGTCCCAAAACTGACGTACAAATTTTGAGGAGAAATAGAAAACATCATACTGAACCATATTCACATAGGAAATTATCACCGCAGAAAATTGAGGAGACATGAAGACACAGCAAGAACACAATACATGAAGCAAAGTAAAGCTATTTATTAGGCGAAACTTAACATACAAAATATTACGAGAGTTCGGTTGATCGCGAACACCCAATATCATGCATGCAAACCCCTTAAGGTTTCATGGTCACGCAGGTTCTATGCAAATGCTCAAAGAATATGGTGACATGGTACACGTGTTGTTGAGAACCTTTCCCGATATTCATACAGCAGGTCTTCCATTACAGTCAGCTAACCCGTACATGGGTGCATATCAACAAGCTCAGCATTCATATTTTCCGTACGACGTCGAAGGCATTAATGACCTGGAGTAGTAGCTAACAGCACCAGATATCCATTTCCTGCGATGCTTTCCTATTTTTACTCTCCTCAAAGTTTTTACAAGGAGCTTTCAGGCACCCTGTATACTCTTTCAAAATTTATAAAACCCTTTTTGAAAAATCTTGACACCAGCATTTGGTTTAGAATGATGTTATACCTGAGCAGGGGTGCCCATCCCCCCCACAGCTTATGGTAACTTCCCCCCCAAATGGATAGTCCATTCCCCCCCACTGCTTATGGCTCCCTCCCCCCC
>JAHWFO010049600.1:778452-840230 GCA_023313115.1 Rhysida immarginata
TGTTTTCAATACTACATCGTTGCTTGTGACTCTTTCTAGTGGGAATAAAAGGCTCCAATTCCAGTTTTAGATCAACTTTTTCTTCTTTCTTCCCTTCCCCCCAAAAAAGGTTCATGGTGACATTGTCACCATCCCCCCTATGGCGTGGGCACCCCTGTACCCGAGTTGTCCACCGCATTTCGCGTAGAAAACAAGATCAGCCAGCATTCAAATGGATTACAAATTTTATACTAATGGATTGGGACAGCATATTACCGACAATGATGATATAAGGGCGTAGATAGCTATTTCCCTAGAAAAGCAGCACCCATAGTAGTGAGATGTTCTGTAGCGTGAATGAGGAAGATTAAAATATGCAATGCGATACTTAGGCATTCTAGAATATCAATGAATGTTTGGAGTAGAAATAAATAGAGAGCTTGACAAGGCAAAGCAACAACAAGAATTGTTTTTGATTCTACGCCAACTTTTTTTTTTCCAACTGTGATTGGAACCAGAAATTCTGTATTATGTTTCTCCTATACATCAGAATGAAATAGCTAATTCATTAGATGCCTCATTCAATTCATGTTAGTAATTATTTTCATGCATGAAGATATTAAAATATTACTTCATTATAATAAATATTAAAACCATCAGCTTTCCTTATACTTCCCCCTTATCATCATCAACTTTCTTGTCGTCCTTCGTCATAAAAGTAATGACCCCGACTGATTTAATAATATTCCAATTATTCAATTTAGCTTGTCTAACAATTTTATTTATCCCGCTCGACACTAATTGCATCGGATGTATGCTCCTAAACTGAGTGTCAAACACAGCACAAATCATCTTTGCGACTTCTCGAACCAAGGCATAAATAACATTAAACTTCCCACTGCTTAATAAATATGTGGATTTAAAATATTTCTGTATAATTAAGAAAAAGTATATTTTCTGTATAATTAAAAAAGAGAGGAAATGTTTTCAGTAAGCGGAACTACTTTTTTTAATTTTTTTTAATTTCAATAACGCTCATTAATTTCCAAAAAATAAAATTAATCGTTTCACTGATTTCATTTCTTTATCTACATATTTTTTTTTGACACGATAGAATAATATTGGATATTATTCATTAGCAATTTATATCAAAAAATGAATTCGTCATAATAAATATTTCATATTTTTTATTTCGAGCTTACCTAATTACATGATAATCTCGCTAGTAATTTCGTCAATTATTACGAACTACTTGGAGATATCACTAAACCTCACCTATTTGTATTAATTTTTGGAAAAGTGGAAAAATTATGTCGTAAACCTTTTATCAGATATTTTATAATCTCAAAAAATTTTGTGTTTTGTGCTTTTTGTGTTTTGCGAGTGAGATTACTGTTTTAAGGACAAGAATTTATTATTTAACCGACTTCAAAAAGGAGGAAGTTCTATGTTCGTCTGTATATATTTTTTCATATAATTTTTTTTTCATTTTAATTACAAAATTTTGAATGATTTTCTCTGTTTGATTCTACTTTCTGATTAAATAATCAAGTACTTTGCCAAAAAAAAATCACCAAAAATAGAACTTCGGAAGTAAGACTGGAAAATGGTTAAGTAAATAAACTAACTTCTCTGTCTAAATCACACAACAAACGAATTAAAAAAAAAAACTAATGCGGGGAAAAAAGTGGGTGGGGGAAGGTTAAGAACAATTCACTCAGGAAATTGTGAAATTCCACTATAAATTCGAAAAAAGTTCGTTTAAACAATTTTGATATCTCTCCTACGTCATCATCATTGCAATTGGCTGCGTTAAGAAGAAGCAAACTGATTTCCACCATCCGCGATTGACGTGGACCACCCCTTGAATCCATCGTTCAACAACTCTCAATTTATACGCTCAGTGGAGACATTGAAGTTGAAAAGACACAAAGTAAAACCAGGTAAGCGCTACTTTCTCTTACATTACACTATATGAATATATAAAAATTTTCCTTCTATTGTTTATGTACGCAGCCTTTTTTAAAAAATAACACACACCCAGTGGAATTTTGTTTTTAAATATTTCTAATTATATTTAACACTGATGGGAATATATGAAGCTACAGGCTAATTTTTATATAATTTTTATAATTTTATATTTAAAAAATATTAGTATTACTGGTTTCACATTCATTTTTATTAAATTTATTTCGTCTAAAAACACGAAAAATAAAATCTAGCCTATTTTAATTTAAACATATGGTTGGAATCCATAAAGTTAAAAGAATATAAACATTTAAATATTATAAAGCTAACAATTGAAAATTTCAATGTTTTTATGCAGCATCAATGTTAGAATGTTGTAATATTTGGAGAAGAAAATAATTCAAATTTATTTATGAAGATTTCGGATATATTTCGAAATTTTAAATATTCTTGTATTAATGAAGGAAAAAAATTACTTTTAATTAATAAATGTCTTTTTATTCTTTAAATTAAAAAATATCTATTATAAAGTTTTGTAGATACATGTATTTTTCAAATCAGTTAACTTCTCTCCCTCAATCGCATCATTGAGGTTTCTAGAAAACACGCCCATTATATAAATATTGTCAAGTATCGCAAAAATGGTACACTCCTATGGGATAAAGACGACTTTACTCAATATTAATCCTTAATGAGTAATATAGTGATTAATATTGTATATAATTATACTTCATTGAATCTGCAAATCATTTTTTCTGAAATATTTTTGATTTTTTGGATTGATCTGCAATTTTTTTCCCGGAAAACTGCTCAACGAATATCGAAACCAAAAATAGCGTTTTTGCTATTACGTACAGTTTTTTTGCAATCGAAGAGTGTCTGTTATAGAAACTTGGTTATGAGGAACAAGCGTATTGAGTGTTATGTCTCATTTTTAATGTTCCCTTTAATAGTAGCAATACATTTTTAGTAATACAATATAATAATTCAGCCGTGCTTCGAAAACAATACACACATCAACAATAAAAAGTTTTGTCAGAGAAAACAGTTGCGGTTCCGGAACATATTTTGGCCCGTCTCTTGAAATCAAGTGATATTTGTCCTTGGTTCTACCACACTCAGCAATTTTTTCAACTTTAATTTTCGGATTTAATTATGTTGTGTTAAGAACATCAGTTTCAAATTATTTAGAGAAGAAATAATGTTTTATTCATTTCCGAATGAGATATGTCATAAATCAATGCAAGATAAATGGTTTCTAGCTGTTAAAAAATCCAGAATGAATACTAAGTAAAACATTCATAACATCTTAAAAATGACTTCTAGAAAATACACATTTTATGTCTTTGAAAACATCTAAACAAAATTTTTCTTCAACAGTGAGACTTTCTCTAGCTGCTTCTCTCCCCCCCTTTTTTTTTACAAGTTAAAAATTTCAGATAATAAACTTCCTTACTCTCCGACTTTTCTTATTGCTAGATTTTTTTCATGAAAGAGGACAATTAGCTTTAGACTTATTTTCTTTAATCTTTCTTTTAATCTCTTTCTTCATAAATGAAGTGGATAACTGCACAGATGAATTTGCCTCCATAATTTACAAACACCAGATGTAAAATCTCTAGAGAATTTTAAAAGAAAATTGATACAATTTTTAATAGAATATTTAATCCTTTTATTAATATAATCTTAAGGGGGCAGCCGTAGCCCAGTTGTCTCCCCTTGCTCAATGCAATGGTGGAATTAAGCAACCTTGGGCGCGGCTAATCACAGGTTGGGCACGTAAAGCCGTCGGTCCCGGTTGCTGCGACCATCATACAGCAGTCGTTAAGATATAGGGATGACGCAAAACTCCCTCGAAGGAGTAAGTGCCACAGATTATCACGGAGCGACGGCTTTACGTGGCCAACCCTCTGTACCAGATAACGATAATATAATCTTAAAATTGCTTTTTCTTTACCATTATTTCTATTTTTTGTGGTGTTTGATTAACATTAGGTTCACGTTTACTTCCTTCTTTAGTGAATAATTCGCGAGTGGCCCGTTTATTAGGAACCCCCTCCCCCTCTAGCAGGTATAACAGCACGAATTCGCCGTGGCATGGAAGCATTGTTCCGTGATGTTTGTCCATGCGGATGCAACAGCTGCTCCCAGTTGATGCTTATTGGATGGTGGTGGGTGGATCCATGCCTCGAATAACCCGTTCCAGCTTCTCCCAAATATGTTCGATTGGGTTCAAACCCGGGAACTGTGATGGCCAGAGGAGTAAATTGAATTCATTATCGTGCTCCTGCAACCATTCCATGACGAAACGAGCCTTATGACACGGAACATTGTCCTGCTGGAAGTATTCTTCCGATGGGGGAAACAGTAGCCATGAAGGGATGAATGTGGCTGGCAAAATGTTCAGGTAGCCCTGACCATTAAGGCGTTATTCGACAGGTATCAGCGGACCATTACAGAGTATGCCAGCAAAACGTTCCCCAGACCATTACAGAGCCTCCATCACCCTGAACAGTTGAGACCAGACAGTCCATCGCTTCGTGCTGTTGTCTCCAAATTCTGCGTCAGCCATCTTCATGGTGCAATAGGAAACAGGATTAATCCGCCCAGCAGACCTTCTTCCAGTCGTCGACGGTCCAGTGTTGGTGATTACGGGCATATTGGAGACGTTTATTTGCGGTTTTGGGTGGAGATCAACGGTACCCGGCTGTTGTAGCCCATTCTTGCCAATATACGACGTGTTATTCAGAGATGTTATTCAGAGATGTTATTCAGAGATGTTATTCAGAGATGTTATTCTGCGTTCCAGTCTTGTACTCCACGGTTAGTTGACGAGTCGTGACATTTCTATTCGCATGCACAAGCATTCCCATCCTACCTTGGATCGACGAGTCGTTTGGCTTGTCTCTGGCTGGTTGTTTTTTGGTTGTTTAACCAGTCCTGGTAAACCCTTGAAATGGTTGTTCGGGAAAAGCCTAGACGTGCGGTTTCGGAAATACTTAGTCCATATCACGTGTGAATAGGTGGGAATGCAAAAACACCAGATAAGTAAAACAAAAATGTTTATTCAAACTTGAATAATACCAATAAAGTACAGCCTTATCTGATATAAATTGAAATAAGTATATAAATAAATAATTATATGCATGCATAACTTAACAGAATAAGCGCAGTGGAAAACATGCAGGATCCCCTTCGCCCGTAAAAGAGATGTCGGGCCCGCTGTCGTCTGGTAAAACCCAGGTAAATAATTCAACCAATTCACGTTGCGGGGAATAATCAATAAGCTATTTACCCCGTTGATAACTACTCCCAAAAGCAACTTGCAAAGGTATACGCTCCGTCCCGGAGGCTCAGAGAAACAATGTTGATAGAAACGCCCAATAACGCAATCTTGGCGCTTCACAAAAACAACACTTTTAGTTTAATTCAGGAAAAGTGTCCACTGGTCACCCAAGTCTCACTCAACACCAAAGACTTCAAATTAATTAATTAAGTTCACAGTCTTCGCTCCGCCAGCGGCAATATTACTCCCACGCCGGCTTGTAAATAGACAGGCAAACCACAGGGAAAAATTCCTAGCAAAGCTACTTTAACGAGTATAAACTCTGCCTCGTAAAATAACGTGCGAAGCCGGGTGCTATTTTCTATCACTATTACTAATTGCCGGTATAGAAAGCTCGGGAGAATCTGAGCCGTTATATTTACGCTTAATGTTCGATACCAAGCTCTAACATTACCTTCCGTTCCGGAGTAACGCCACGAAATCCAGCTGTCGAGCTCACCGTGGCACATGTCGCCCCTCTTCAGTCCTCGTTGCCTGACGAATTCTCCGGCGTCAATTCTCCGCCATCTCGCTCAACTGTGCAACCAGTTTTTGCCGAGGAATTTTTGCTCCCCGGTGATTCTAAAACTGCCAAGGCGTCGGGCACTCTAATACTGTGGTCATCCGAACGGCACATTCTCTTCACTACTCCTCGGCTCCCAAAGCGTTTCCAACTCGAAACTATTGCTTAACCATTGCTCTTTCCCGCGACCATTACTTTCTTCCTTTCTCCTCGATAACCTTCCTCCGACTGCCTCGATCTTCCGTTTCTTCTCCTTCACCTTCTCTCTCCCCTCTTTCCTCTTTCTATGGACTAGTCTTTCTTCCTCGCTCACGCCTTGATCATTATTTCTCGGAAGGGTTGAGCACGAACTCGAGACGTAATTCTTGCTCCAGAAAACTCTCGTTCTGAAGCCCCGAGTCCGCGCCTCCCCTCCTCCTTCATCGTCTGACGCTCTCCTCTCCGAGAAATTACATGACAGTCCACCTCGTCGGGCACCAACTATCACCCCGCGCTCAAATTCGCTCAGATCTTTTGTTTTCCCTACTTGCAGTTTATAGGTGTGTTCTTGCTTTATGTTGGTACCGACTGTCACGCGACCAACTGATACGTAGTAGTTGCTATGCCAACAGATTTTCATAGTCATAGGTCTTCCTAATAAACTGGCCACTCAGCGTAAATCCTTTTCTTTTCTCAAGTTACTCCATCCAAAGGAATTATTTTCTTTTATTTTCACAAATGCAACTCGACTCTCACTTCAGCAACGTGTTAATGTATACATCTGACTCACAAAATTTCGCGCATAAAATTATTTAGCCTACTGGATAAACGACTGTTAGTAGTTGTACATATATTTTAATAGATGTCTAAAAATTATAGTACAAATAGTGGTTGTCATGAATTATTTATTAGAAGAAGTAATGCTTCTCCTCATCAGCTTCTGGGTTCCAAATTTTTACGCTTTAAAATTCAACAGTAGTTGACCAATCTCAATAAACTTTATAACGTCTCTCAATGTCCTTCATATCCTGGTGAAATCCCTCCCGTTGCTTTGCCAAAAGACTGTATGTGATGGAGAAGAATCCAGCACACCAAAAAAATGGAATAAGTCAACACATCCTATGCAGGTTTCTTTCTGCCGAAGATTACTGTTATTTTTACTGCTACGAGATAAACAAAAGGAAAAAGTATATAATAAGTCTCCATGCTGATTAAGTGATTAATTCGAAAAAGTAGCTATCATGAATCCGATATATCATCAGCGTATCAGGGACAAGTGTAATCAACGATTAATAAATTATAGTGAGAATTACATTTTTCAATAAGATTTCTATGTTGAAAAGGTAATAGTAACTTTTAATAGATCTCAACATATAAACCACTATAACTAGACTTTTTTAAATCAATAATAATAATCTGCTAAATACACTTGCCCCGGATACGCACTTAGCTAATCTACCTTAATGATCAACCTTGTGTTTGCCGCCATTCTAAAAAGGTCATCAGTATATAAAAATCCACTCGCTCACCAAAAGTCATAGCACACCTGCCTAATAACGTGTTGGGTCCCCTCTGGCCCGGATAACGGCGGCGACCAGTCATGGAGAGAGTCTACCAGTCCCCGGAACACATCCGCAGGCACTGCAAGCCATGCTCCCTCCACTGCACTTCATAACGATGCTGCATTTACCAGTTGTGTTGGTGACGACCTGACAGGTCGTTCGATGACCTCCCACAAATGTGCAATGGGAATGCAATCTCAATGTTCAATTGGATGTGAGATGCACTAATGGACCTATTGCATGCCACAAGAAAACACCCCCAGACCAGCATCAGCCTCCATCTGCCTGAGTGATCCCCACCTGACAAGCGGGGTCTATGGCTTCGTGTGGCCTGCGCCAGACAACGGCCCGATACAACTGAAACCGTGAGTCGTCGGAACAGGCAACCCTTCGCCAGTCCTCATTGGTTGGTTGGCCGAGGCTAGAGGTTGCTGACGATGTAAAGCTGTTAAGAGTGGCAACCGTCGTGGCCTTCTGCTCCCAAAACCTGCAGCTGCCAAGGTTCGCCGAATTATCATCTTGGACACAGTTGTGTCAATGTTCGTCCCTGGTTGTACCATATGGTGATTTGGCCTGATGTCGCCCTTCGGTCAGCAGTTGCAAGCAGGGTGACCCGGCGAACACCTCTGGCATCAATGAGGCGTGGGCAGCCCGTCCGCTGTCCGACATGGGTTGTAACCCCTCGATGGATGTACTGTCGATAGACCCTTGCAACGGTTGTGCGGGAAAATTGCAGGGTGTTGGCTACATCTGATATTGAGGCTCCCATCCGTCTGGCGCCAACAATCATCCCCCGTTCAAATGCGGATAGCTCTCGGTGTGTTCCCATTTCTGCAACTACTTTTGCTTACAATAATTGTGTGATATCAAGGAGTCCTGTGCACCTGCATTCCGAGAATGGAAGCAGCGGGATCTGGCTCATTACGGACAGGGAGCTGATTGGAGGGGTATGCCATGACTTTTGGTGAGTGAGTGTATATTTTAAAGAAAGTATTATATTTTCTCTTTCTCTCCTTTCTTTAGTACACAAATAACATTCAGAAAACAGAAACTGTATCATCATGTGTATGGTGAACAACTTTTGCGGTGGATGTAGCTTAAGGAGTGGCGCCATTACGGCAGCTGTTGTCATGGTGGTAAGTAACAATGTTATTTCATCAACAACAGTTTTTCTCTCCACCTTATATGACCAACTCAGAAGTCCATTGGTGGTATTACATTTCAATGTCAAGTAACCTTAATCTGAATTCTAGTAATGGAATTCAATGAATAAATTCATCTTTTCTATACATGAAATCTGAATCTGAATTTCTGTGCGTGTCCATAAAAATTTTGGATTTATGAAATGCTGACTTCTGATTCTTAAAGATCATCAAAATTAGAATAGGATTGCCTGAATCACCGATCCTCTATCTCTTTGTCATCATGGACAAAATTGAATTGAAAATCTAAATTTCACGAACTCCTAAGTTAGTTTTGGTAATTCGAGCAAGCGCATTCGATGGCGAAGTCGGTCGTTCCGTTGCCATTTTTAATCAAATTTTCGGATAGGGCATCAAAAATAAGTAAAAGCACACATGTCCTATCTATTCGGGAACTAAGCCAAACTTTGGTAAAAAAAAAAAAAAATGACAGTGTGTGATATTATATACATGTTGATCAATGAAATGACATTTCACGCTATTCCATCTAATGCCTATCGCGGACAATATAATGGCTTTTTCGAGCCATCTGATGCAAAATCTTAGCGGAAATGGAATCTCACTGACCGGAGTAGGCGTTAGATGCGTTAGTGTGAAATGTGATTTCATTGGCCAACATAATGTCACAGACTTAAAATTTTGCCCAAACTTTGACCGCTATATTGGCTATTTTTCTGAATAGACATGACACGTGTACCTATTATAACTTTTACTTACTTTCAGATGTCTATCCGCATCTGAAATCAAAATAAAAAAAAATCGAAAAAAAACTTGGCAGCGGAACGACCTACTTTGCAAATCCAGTAACGACATTTTTAGCGTGTTAAAATTGAGGATAAATTAACAGATTTTTAGTTAACTCGCTTTAGTGTAAATAAATAAAAGCAAGAAAACACTAATCCACACAAAGATTTTTTTAATGACTCAGATGTACATTTCGGGGGCTAAGCTCCGTTTCATCATTGTATGCACCACTTTAGTGTACTGTATTTTGCGTCTTTAGGATCGTTCTGGCAATGGTTCTAATCTTGCTTTACAATCACTAATATAAACATAAAAATAAAACACAGAGAATATGTAGTCATTTGTTATTATATTATTCAGGAATTTTTTTTCTTTTTTTAAACAATTTCTTTGTTGTTGTTTTTTTCATTTTGGATATGATAGACATGCTTCCCGGTGTCCTAGAGCCATAGGCTTTCCATTTCCCGAATCTGCTGAATCGCGAGTTCGAATCCTGCTATGAGCATTGGATGTTTGCGCTTGTCCCAGTAACGAGTAAAGATAATACATGTAATCATGCGGAATTTTCTCAGAAATGTTTGATGAAAGATATTCATGTGAAAAGAGCTAGATGTTGACGCGCCCAAAACCTAATAAACCAACCAACAAGCCGCTAATAATTTTATCTTGCTAATAATGAATAATAAAGTAGGCGAGATGTTGAGCGGGTCTCACTTGGTCCATACATAAGTGATAATACAATATCTACTTATTTAGATAACGCCATAAGAAGCTATGGTTGATAAATAACAAGAAATATGTAAGCAATTCCCAGTTATGTTTATTATAATCTTAAGTTCTATGATATTATTCGCATATTTTACTTTCTAGGTTACTAATATAATTGGCTATACTATATGCTAGAGAATTTATACACGAAAGTGGTTTGCCATATTCTAAAAAATAAGTATTTTATTTTAAAATATAAACAACTCTTATGAATCTAGAAACAGTATTTTTCTTCTAATTTCACTTTTGTTTCTTCAAGCTTGACTTCGACAGATGTTTTTATGTTGTAAAAGATTAACTGATTAGATAAAATTAACAATCGGAACAACACAGTAGACGAAAATAAACAGAAAAAAAAAACCTCCTGCCCCATATTTACACGATGTTTCGTAAACTTCACTAGCGTGTTCAAATTATATTTTAAACAAGAAAAAAGCTTCTTTCCAGAAATACGGCTTTTAGTTATCTGCTTTAATAATTTCGCAGCCGGCTTGTTTCAATGCTCGTCTTTGTTTCAATTTTTGTTATTTACCGACAAGGGAAGCCAGAAACACAAGATCATTAATGCCGTGATTCCCAACATGGGGCGCACGCTCACAGGGCAGCAATTTGCTTTTTAAAGGAGGCAAATAATAATCATATTATTTATATTTTTGACAGGACCTTCAGCAGCGTCATATGAAAAAGAAGCTTAAAATGTCTCTGAAGTTTCAGACGCCTCTTTCAAGACTAAAACGGCATAAGCCTCGTAGTTATTGCCTAACAGAATCGCACCCCGCAAACGCTTCACCAAACGCCAGAAGACTTTACTCACGTGCCTTGCCCAGGACAATGGGAATGGGTGGTCACAATAGATAAAGATCGGTTATACATTGTACCTCCACAACACCAATAAGCCGCAAGCTATTCATTACCGTCACAAAGATGGCAAAGGACAGGCTACTTTCATCAACCAATGCAATAAGTTTTCCATTAGTTGCAATAGCTGCATATGTAGCTCCGGTCGCAGTTCTTACCACAATCTCTACAATACTTTTCACTTTCTCTTGTGTAGTTGAATCTTGTAGATGTCTAGTCCCTTGTTTGTCTTGAATGCTTGTTTGTCTGTCCTTCCCGAAATTTCTTTGCTCATTCTATATTTGAGTAAGGAGTTAGAATCGTACACATGTACCATTCGCTCATAAATGACAGTACCACCATCCCTTTTTGCAACTGGGAACCGGATTATGCCTTTTGCTCAACCGCGGATGGTTACATTGTCAAGGAAGTACACGCAAACAACTGATAGTGGCAGAAATGTTTGCTGCTTGGCTGGTTATTTATTGAACGTTCCTTATATTTGCTTAATGACACGCTATCTCTCAAGTTACCCTGTGATGGGCTTTGGCTTATTGGCGGATAACCTTACATTTGTTCCGGTTTATTGTTAAGCAGTCCGTCTGTCCTCTTCATAATTTCTGCATTTTTTGAGGTAGAAGGTTGAAATTCGGAATGTAGCTTACTATGGGCATGTACACCTTCACTATTTAGTTTGGATTTGATTGGCTCACTGGGGTCGGAGTTTCGGGGATGGGAGTTAGAGGGGAACAAAAGGTCTACGTTTATTCAGGTATGTAAAGGAGTAAAATTCGGTATGCAGATTCCTCAAGGCAAAATTTACATTGCTATAAAGTTTGGGCCAAATTGTTCCAATGGAGTTGGAGTTGTCGGGGTGGCAATCACCTGGTCTTTAGAACTATGTCAACATATGGCATGTGATATACCATTCGATCGGAAATGATGAGAAACAAAAGAAGATAGAGCTCTTCGATTAAAAAATAGTGGGTTGTTTTAAAGTGCAGATGAAACGCTAAACATTTATGATCTTATGGCTTCCGCTACTTTCCTATACCTTTCTCGGGAGGATTAATTTATTGTTGTGTAAAACATTTATGTTGAACAAGGCATCATAATAACTGAGACTGTAACAACTGTGGGAAAACGAAATTGAACACAGACTTTAACGCAACGAATTCAAGTATCTTTTCAACCTACCCTCCTAGAAAAGTTGGAAGATTATTGCTACCTCAATTTGCAAGCTTCTGTCCAAAGGCTGTGGATAACTACAAAAAATTCTGTATTTTTTAAAATAATAAAAAAGGGATAACATAAATTAATCATGATCTTATTTCTCATATGTATATTTTTATATTGAATTTTTTGGCCTCCTGACGTTTTAATTTACTCCTTTATTGCAGGTAATTGCCATAATTTATTTAGTGTTCGGCATTATAGCTTTAGAAGCTGTGAAATACGTCGATACTGCAAACACAAGCCACAACAAGGAAGTGGCGGAAGCAGCAGAAAGCTGTAAGCAAGATATCAAAGTTAATTTATAGTATGGTTTCAAGAAAACTTCTGCTATTTCTTAATTTAATGAAACTTTTTTTTCTTATTTTAGTATTAAAAGCATATGGAGGGATTTATTTGGCGTGTTGTATAATCAGCATATTAGTCTGCATTTGTCTCATCGTGGCCATCGTTCAAGTAAGTTAATTCTTCATATTTTAAACCAAACATTTCATCAAATAATTCTTTAAGTAATAGTCCTGTATTGTTTATATTACAGCCTACATATTATATTGATATGTTTCAGTAAAATTATCAATTAAATCTCCTTAAAAGCTTTGTGCCATAACAACATTTAATAATTTTTAAACTTAATTACATAATCATTCCAGGATGTTACAAAGAAACTTTATTGTTCGTATGTTTAAATAATTACGGCAAATGGACAACATATTAAGTCATTATCTTGATTTTTGTCATATTTAAGCATAGATTTCAAAAAGTCTTTAAACTTCGATATCTTTTAATTTTGAGTAATTTTTTTATTCTTTTTTGTTAAAATTTGGCAAAGGTTTTCGACGGCAAAACGTAATTGACTTGGATGCAGTTGTCGCATAAGTAGCGTAATTCGTACCTTTAAAGCAGTTAATTTGTGAACATCGCCTTGATAAAACAAACCCCTTTAAATATCCCTATAACCAAAAATCACAAGATGTCAAGTCTGGTGATCGTGGTGGCCATGTTGTCAGGAATGATTGGCTAATTACCCTCTCAGTAACTGAAGTAGTGACGCAATAACCTTTCCACATTTAAACCTATTTTAGGAAGTATCCCCAACTGTTGTGTCAACACCAACAGAAAAATTAAGCGACATCAGCGCCAAATGTCATCCTAGCGCGAATTTTAGAACTTACTTTGTTTAAATTTATTTAAGAAATCGAAATCTCATGGTCAGGAATGTATACGCTTCAAATTTCGTTCCACTTTGACCAGTATTTTTGAGTCCAGAGCTCTAGACACTTCCTATTTACATTCCTGAGGATAGCTTACAAGAACCACCCTATAGATAGCTTACTTGACTGTTCCTTTGGTTTCTTTTTCAATGGTAAACTCGAGGTGGTTGTCCTAATTTTTGAAAATTAGTTTATCTTATTTGTAGTCGTTTGGCTTTGTTGAATAGTTTTATAATAATACGAGGGAAAATCAAAAAGTAACATTATTAATTTTATAAGAAAGTGCTGGAGCAGACATGAAAAAACAAAGTATACAAAGTACACATCAATGTTCTGGTTATTTCTCTATGTATGAGCTATTGCGATTAATGCATTTGTTCCATCGTGGTACAAGTTTTTGAATGCCCATCGCATAGAAGTCCGTTTCCTGCGAATAGCCACTGGCGCACATAGGTAAACTTTTTGCATCATGCCCACACATTTGTGTAGATCATGCAATCCTTGCCGTAGATTTTCTGCATTTCACTGTGAATTTCCTTGGGTGGACGACCTTTCGCATGAAGGAAACGAATTACAGCTCTTTGTTCTTCCAGAGTGGACGATGTGATCAACGACGTCATCCTGGCGATTGCGATTGCAAGCCTCCACTAGGTGTCAGCATCTTCATGGTGCTTTTAAACGATAGGGAAAGGCGACAAATTCAAAAAGTATATTCACTTTTCTTATCACCTAGTACAATGTTTTCGTAAAAAAATAAATAATGTTAGTTTTTGATTTTCCCTCGTATATCTCTACATCTTTATATATGTTTATTTTATTTATTATCTATTTATTGCCTATGACGAAAAATTTCCAATAATCTATTTAGAGAAGCTAGTTTGAAAATCTTCAAAATAAGATCCCCTCTAATTTTGAAATTGTTTTGAATTCTATCAAGATTAAACTTAAAATATCCCGTGTATCTCTTTTGAGCATTTAGAAGTGATAATCTTTTATCTTTAACCGTTTTCTTCAGAACAGCCCTGGATTCGTCGTCCCTTTTCTCATTTTTAACATGATTGAAATCGTCCTTGGCTGTCTATCAAGTATCATAAGCCTTGTAGCAGGAGTAAGTGAAATAATAAAAAAACATAAAAAACAGAAATATTAAAAAAAAGAACTGCCTTAGCTTAGAGTTATTTTCATTATGATTGATGAGTTTTTTCCTATTGCAGAACTTGGCTGCCATTGTGAGTCTCATAATTATTGGTTTGCAAGTGAGTTTTTGATTTTGTCATTTTATAAATTTTAAAATTCTTAAAGTTACAAATAAGTGTATCTATGATCTATAAATTTTTGCTGCTTCTTTTAACTTTCTAGGTATATCTTTGGATCGTCGTACTCAACTTCTACAGAAAATTGAAAGGTGAAGGTGGACCTACTATGAAAGCATAAGGCCATCAGGAGTCACTGAAAACTCAATAGATATCTTTGGTTATATAAGAAATACTTCTTTTTACGTTTAGGAGTAACTCCTAAGTTAGATAATTTAAGAAGCTTAAAGGATTTTTTGTTAACCAAATATTATCTAATATGTATATAAACAATTCTGAATATCTTAATGATTGGTCCTTCAAAAATTAAATTTTCTATCTCTGAGCTTGAAGAGGTAATGACACTTTCTATTTTTAAAAGAAAATACACAAAAAATAAACATAATTATATTTTGCTTTAATTTCAATTGTGACTCATCAATCTTCATTTATAATAACTTTTTGGATTGCACTGTTAAAAAGAAACGTTATACATTAGAGCTCCTGCCCGTGTTGTATTAAAAAGTAAACTCTTGAAATGATCACTTATATATTCTGTATTTTTATACAATTTTTATAATAAAAACTAATAAAATAAAAAAATATTTTTTGTACATTCGATATCCTCACACATCTGCTTGAAAAAGGAACCATGACTTTCATTCAATTAAAATTAATCCAAAGGAAGTAAAAATATTGTATCAGACAAGCAACAGAAAATTTTTTTCACATTCTTTGATTCTTTAATAACGGCGGCATGCAGGATATGCGAAGGTTCATTGCCACTTTTTTCAATTACTTTAATTTTAACTTGAGATTCGGATAGAGCATCAGAAATTAAGTAAAAGTTATAATAGGCACAGATTTCTTATCTATTCAGGATCATGACCAAAATTCGATTCATGCCCACGGCGGGATTCGAACCCACGACCAGATGGATTCGAAAACTAGAAAGCTTACGCCCTAGCCCTCTCGACCACCTGGCCGGCAGGCGACATGTATAGCTAATATACCTACTTTTACCGTATGTTCTGGACTATAAGTAGCACTTTTCTTTTCTAAAATTTCATCTTCTGCAAAGTCCTGCGACTAATACAACGACCACGACTTATACAGGGAGATTCGAAGTCTGCGAATAAGTATTTACTGCAAAACTATAAGTTTAAGACGTATTTACTGCAAAACCATAGAAGATATCAGAGTATTGCTGCTTGTGGTAGTTCTTTGTGTGTGACCTTGGAAATGCGCTACGCATCGTAAGAGCACCAGGTGACATGTCTGGTTTTCTCGCAAGATCTTAGAAGTTTGTTTTGCGGAAAATTTTGCATTCAGCACTTTCAAAGGAAGTTTTCTGATGTTCCTATACTGTAGCAGGGAAAACAACTGTGTATAATCTTGTATACCGGTTTTACGAGAAGGCTTTGTATGATAAGCCTAAAACTGCCGGACGGGGTATGGTGACGACCACGTTTCTGGAGAAAATTCAAGCTTCCCTTCAGTAATAGATAGGGGCTTCGTATTAGGCCTACCAGAGAGCTACTAAACGTCAAAAGCTACGGTAGTACAGAATTCGAGTAGCGCAAGGGCTTCCTTCTTTGGTTTCGGAAAAACGCATTGCTTACTACTAACTTTTACTACTAATCCCTCAATTTCTTCCATGGGACTCGCTTTTTCTCTCTCTGGTATTGCTCCTTTGTATCTGTGTGCTCTGCAATTCCAAGAGTGTGATTTTTCACTACTTGGAAATTTGTTGTGCATTCGCACTCTGGTCTCGATGTCTTTAAGCAAAATTTGGGACGTCGACGTCTTTCTACTTTAAGAACCTTGGATCGTCGACGGCTGCCTGAGCACTGGGTCACTCGCCACTTACTCAGTTGCAGCAGTGCGCTGGCGAAACGATACCTTCCTCTGCCGTCTTTCCATTGGTTCTCAATAGTCTGCCAGCTCTCCATTTTCACCAGCTACTGTTCATTTTTAAAGATTTTCAAGAAAATGTTAAGTTCTAAAACTGTCAATTCTAAGAAAAGCCTGGACGACAGGAATTCTATGTGTTACAAATTCAGACGGCTCCTCACTGATGCTCAAAAGAGGAAGTTATGAAAACCTTTCCAGCCCTATGAAAACTTGAAGTTATGATCAGGAAATTAGAAAAGCCGAAGAACATTACATTTTTTAAGAGGGAAGTCCTCGGTGTAAGCATGAAGTTGAGTGTCCTCAAAAAATTTTTGTTAATGAAATTTACATTATCGTAAAACAATCACCATTGTTGATACAAACAGGACCGAACTATTGTTGCACAAACTTTGCCTTTCTTTGTTAATTTTGACATAATACTTTAAAAATTCATATTGAAAAACCGAAAAGAATTTTTGGCCACAAAATTAATCTCATGAGACCTTTGAATTCCTCATTTCTAATTACTTCTAAAAATAATTCCATATAAATAATAAGGCTAGTAAAACACTAAAGACGGGAAAATACACTCGCAATTCAAAAATCTAATTCACGCTAAAACATCAGAGTTACAAATGTTTTTAACAATAACAAAATTCACAATTCAAGTTTTATCGAGTTACACTAAGATAAAGAGAAGGCAGCAGATGTAGTGTAGTAAGGCGTGGCAACGTAGACGTTGAAGTGATAATGAAATAAATCATTGACGTAAAAAGTGACTTCGTTTCGAATCTGCAATCCGAAGCATTGAACCATGATAATGTTTTAGGATTCAACAAACAAATAAATATTTTATACAAAACATAAAACTTTTATTTATTTATCCATGGACGAGTCTGAAGAACATGTACATCGGTAATACTGAATACGGGCTTATAATAACTGAAGTATGAAATATAAGCATGGGTACCGAGCCTCTCGATATGTCGAGTAAACACAGCGTCTATGCTTAAGGTGCGTCTCCTTACTCGCGTCTGTGCTCACAATCGAATGTGGGACCACAAACACGGTACATGCAACAAGCTCTTTGCAGTATCTAAAACCAGAAAAGCGAGTGTATTTTATATAACGAAAAATTAAAATTTATGCATCATCTCCGAATGATTAAGGCAGCATCTATAACGCTTTTTTGGGTCACAACATTATTATTAAGTATAGAGAGGAAGGAATCTGTTAGCACTTCAAAACAAGCGCATAAATTTTAAATAAGATAAAGACTTCAAAAAGCATCAAAAGATCTAAATGTTTCAAAATAATAAATTATGGATGAAATTGTGGGTAATAAAATGCATGTATATTTATTGTAATGGAAGGAGTTTATTCCAATATACAAGATTCATTAGTCTTCATTCAAAACACTGAAAGCAAAGTATAATGACTCTATCTGTTACCAACTTTCAATACCTCACAATATCTCTGTAGTGAAGATTTAAATAAAAATTGTTGCTCAGACAATAATGGTCAGGTGACATTGCAGTTCTGGCGTGTGCTTCAAGCCGGCGTCAACAATGCTTAAACGTGCAAGAATAATGCAAAACTGTTTCCGTAACGCTTTTTGGTGTCTTTTTTTCATCAAGATTTTTGTAGAATGATGTCTAGCCTTAAAACATTATCATGTTAAAAGATAATTAGGAAATTTTCATTTATTAGATATTCTTTTATTCATGTAGTAACGTAATGTATTATTTAGAAAAGTTTCTAAATACTGTCCGTATATAGGAATTAAACTTAACTTCTTTTCCGAATTTTATCTTAATAATTGTTTGAAAAAATCTTTTATAGAAAAGATTCTACGATTCTTTTATTTGATTCTATCACAGGCATGCATACGGCCAGAGGACGATATAAACTGAGATATAATCTGTATCTTCGATTTAAATATTGTAATTAATTCTAAACTTTAAAAAGTCCTCCATTTAATACCTAGTAATGTTTTGACTCTCAATCGAACAATATCTCTCTAAATGTCGAAACGACATCATGAAATTGAACGAATCTCTGATAACGATATATGGACACAAACATAGTATACTGATTACAGTTGTTATTTCTCCCTTTTCCATTAATCACAAGAACGGAAATTTCCAGTAATCCTCATCGATGGGTGGATTCTCTTATGTGTAACATAATTCATGATAAAAGTCGTCTATTTCGACAGAAGTGGGAAAAAATAGGCCTGCTATTAAATTTAGAGTGCTTCAATAAATGTTTACAACAACTAAGTTGTTCCTAAAAATTGGTTATTGTAAGAAATCGAAATTGTAGCAGTTCCTCAGTTTTATTTTGATCTTATTTAAAACTGAATCCATAATGCAGTTACATTTTTAAAATCATTCTTTATTAAAGCTACGTTTTATGAGCTACTTGAAGCTAAACATCAACCACTGACGACAAACCTGAATAGGATGAAAACAAGAAAATTTGGAGAAAACTATGTTATACATCAAATACCAAAAAATATACGAGGCAACTATTAAAGAACACTCCATCGAAGGAAAATAATGTCCTTGCTGTCAGTTTACTGTAATTTTTATTTCTGTTTACCCATGATTGGTTTGTCTGAAGAAATTAGATGAAAAATTTTCCCAGAAAATTCCTTATTCGGGATATGTAGTATTCTCAAAATTAAAATTAATTTTTGTTAGTTGAGAGTGGTTTTTAGCCATATTTTGTAATTAAAGTATTAGACAAATGTTGTATTTTTTTTTTTTTTTGCATCTTATAATTATAGTAGAACTTCGTTAGTACAGTCAACCAAAGGAAATAATCCACACGAGTTTAATACTTAATATTACATTTCATGCTAATATGTTGTTTTAATAGCTTTTTTAATTATAATTATTTAAATTTAATAATCTTAATGATGTTAACTCTAAATGTAATATTAAATTATTAAAAATAAATTAATATTGAAACGATAAAACTTAAGGTAAAGTTCAAGTGTGGATTATTTCCCTTTGATGACTGTACTGACTCGTTTAATACGGACTCTCGATTTAAACGGACCAATTTTTTTGGCGTAGCCAAAAGGCCTTTGTTTTCAGCTGACGGATAATCAGGACTCGCTTAAAACGGAGTATCACTCGCGGATGAGTTGGATTCAACCGTATTGATTAGCTGAATCTGCTAATTTATTTTTCATATAATGAAGGAAAGTACTATTTACAGTTTGAGATAGAACGTGGCGTCAAGGAATTCTAAAAATGATACAAATTTTAACAAGAGTGACGAGGAATCAAAACATGTTGCAGGCGTTCCATCGACTAACGAGGCCATCGCAGTTATCAAAACGTTCTTGGGGAATATCTACCAAACGCATCTAGCGATATTGCCCAAGAACATCTAATGTCAGTAGAGAAGTTTATTGTTAAAGAAAGTAACAAAAAACAAACTACCCTGACTGAATTTTAACTATCAAAACCAAAAAATTGACGGGACATTTTCGAGCTTCGGTCCAGTTGCAGTTAGACGAACCGCGTCCCGAATTTGGACTGTGGAGTTTAGTGATGAAGTGTCGGTAAATAAGGCCTTTGTCATTTAATTATTTCAGGTATTAAAAGCGTAGCTATACAATTAGATGTACTGTAATTCCTTCAAATTTCTTCACGTTTCAATCATTCAATTTTCAAGTTACATTTACTGTAGTTTGAAATCTAATATGTCTTATTAATAAAGTTATATATTCCTTTGTAGACAATCTTTCACATATTTGCCCATTTTCGGATAATACGGACCTCGGGTAAAACGGATTTATTTCGATAATCCGCTGAAATCCGTATTAACGAAGTTTTACTGTAATTTGTATTGCAATATTAAACACTAAAATAAACTCTTAAGAAACAAGCTCTTAATAGTGAGGGGGATGGGGAACTAAGCAGAACAAAAGGGTAGAAATTCAGGAATCATTCTATTACTGAGAAAAATTACAGAAAGAAGCGCATCCACGCAAGATTCGCATGCCTATAAAAGAGAATTTACAAAAATTGTTCGGGACTTTAAACGCTCATATGATTCTGAAAACACTAATACGGTAGATTCAAACCGTTCAGTTCAATGAATTTACTTAGAACTCTTATAATTAAAAGAGAGTTGACAGTACCATTTTTTGACCATAAATATAATTTCGGATAAAGAGTATAAGTTTTTAATGAATTTATTACCGGTATTACCGAAATACATTTTTTATTAGAAGATAAAACATCCTTAATTTGGACATAAAGAGTTATCACGGCATTGATACACGTAAATATCTCGAAAACAAAGCAATAAAAAAGTGTTTTATATCGCCTATTCTGTTTATGAGAATACTCAAAAAAAGTAAGCTGATCAGGACGTGCGATATGAAAGTCGTCATTAGTTTGCTTGATGAAAGAAGAACAGGGAAACTCCATTATGAGCTCGTATATCTTTTATAAACTCTGTTGAAAAGTGTATCGAAGCTGAAGATCATAATTTAGAACATTTATTGAAATAAATTGATAAATTTTATTGGTCTTATTAAAAAATGATTTTTTTAGCTTATTTCATAATACATTTAAATTTATTTGAGAAAAAGATATGTTCCAATCTCTCCTTAACTCGGCTGAAACAAAAAGGAGGCAAGTCAGCCGCGTCAAAAAAAACCCAAAAAAAACATACTGTTACGAAAACTTCAAGTGCAAATCTACGGAACTCATCTCGGCGAAGGATAATTTAAACATGAATCTTTAATTATGACGACGCTGGAGGCAACCCAAACAAGTGTCAAAAGCCTAATGCAATCCAGTATTCTCAGCGCACCTTTGGTCATCAAGATCGGAACTTAGAACTAAAGATTTTATATTAATGTGAAAAACGGGCGCAGCTCATGCGTATATTTGAAAATTATGAGCCTGACATCTTGGGCATCAATCAAATGCGATGGACTGGAAATGGTAGAATTACTGACATCTTAGAATGAACTGTATTCCGGACCCGATAAACCAACACCTTCTGTACACAAAGGAAACACTGCCTAGAAAGCGTCGGATGAATACCATGCGCAAGGCGTCGGCCTGGTATTGAAGTAACAAGGGAACCTCACATAGCCTTTTTTTTTTTTTTTTTGCGCGCAAGCACACCATGGAAGCGAAAGCGTTGCGCGGCAGTGAAGCGCTCCGGAAGTGCGCAGAGTTCAACAAAGATGGCGGTAAGAAGGAAAAGCAAAATCGTTAGCAGCTGTCGCTAAAGAATTGCATTTAGAGCACAAAACCTTAATTTTGCTGTACAATTATTCGTCTGCATCTAACTTATAAGATCAGGTAAGCATCCATGAATACTATTTTTATTTAAAATTTTAATGCACCGCGATACATACCCCCTCACCAACATAGCGTATTACTCGACGTTGCACATGAAGATTAGCCCCGTGTTTGATTACCGAATTACTTAATAAAATGAAATAATAAATTAAGGAAATGGTTATTAATTACTATACACAATTTTTACTGGAAGACAATTAGCTAATTGTAATAATCTATTTATAAAAACTAAGTTTGTTTAGAAACTTGAGTATCCATTCAATTTTCGTCTGCTGCTGTCTACTTCCATTGATTTCATCTGAAATGGATTCGTGCTTATTGCCGAGTAGTGGAAGAAAGAAGTTCCGTTAGCGCATTAATACACATACACCGCTTTAACAATGGAGTCCTTGTATGAATATGTGTGCTCAAATTTTTTCGTTTTCGTGGTTTATTTTGAAAGAAACAAAATTTCGCACTCTCTTATTTTGCAAGCATCTATTGTAGCTTCAATTGAGTAACATATTTCAATTTGGTGGAAATCTGTGACATACATGTTCGAGGGATTCCCTTGTAAGAAGCGTCCCATGCTTTAAAACAGATCTGAAAACCATCGGGGGAGGGCCCACTGGAAAACATTTGCGAGTTTTCCTTATTAACAAACAAGTGCTAATTAAAATATTTTTTTTATTCTTGTCGTTTAATTGTTTACGAAATTTAATCAAAACGTATTATTACATATACGTATTATTACATATTACGTATTATTACATATAATACATAAATTATGGATTATAATAATAACTTAATTATGAGTCTTAATAATGAAATATTTGTTATACTCATAAGTTTAATTATTCATCGTATAATTAAAAAACTGTTAAATAAAATATAGGTTCCTATTTAAAAAACAAAAAAAGTTGACATTGAAATGACTTAAAATGTTTCCCAAATAAAAAATTAATAATATTGTCTTTTGTTAAAAAAAAAAAAAATGCAGTTTTTGTCTAAAACATTTTTCTCTAAAAATATTAATTTTTGACTTATTCTAAATGCCTCCTCCTACATTAAAAGGCTTTTCTATCATTAGCTGAAAAATTATAATTTAGTACTGTGTGTTTTGCAGAAATATTTCTTTTTAATCCTTCTCCGCAAAAAAAAAAAATTAAAATGATACCGCTGCTATAAAGAAAAGTAATTAATTTCTGGTACAATTTTCATGATATTTAAAATACAAGCATCACGAAAATCCTTTTCTTTAAAATTGAGTAATATTTACCTTAAAGAAAAACTGCACTTTCTATATTACATCTCATTATGTAAAAATTGAATTGAAAAAGTTTAATACAGGAAGAAAAAAAAATATCTATGGAAATTGTGAAGTTTTAAGTGTCTCCTCAAGCACTGGCCACAAAAATAAATTCTTCGAACAAATGCTTTAAAAAACAAAAACAAATCTTTCTATTAGAATTTTTTATCATTCTAGCGTCACTTTTTGGTTTATCTATAAGGAGGCCAGACCATCAGCATACACGAGTGACGTAGATTTCTGTTAGGAGGAGAAAACGTTGAAGATATTGATCAATCGAATTATTTATTTCAGGTGAACAAGCAGAAAGTAAATTACAAAAAATTTTTGTAGGTAAGAGCGATTTATGTAACTTTTTCTTTTCACGATAATTATACTTTAGATTAAAAGGACGAAGCGTTTAACACACCTAAAGACAAAGTATTTATTTAGATAATAGTAAACAAAAATAGGGAGGTTCCTTTTGAAATGGTAACTTTTGAAAACGTTTCGCCGATGATAGCGTTATCTACTAGGAAACTAATAGCATTATCTCGCCCAACTCAAATTAATTTTCTAGAGTGCGAACACTTTAAAAATCTATTTCTGGCACACTGTCAATTAACGCTTTCTATTATAGTGAAATGGGAGCCAAAAAATGAAATCAATCAGTAAATTAATCCCCACCGAAGACGATGTAGGAAAGTAGCAAAAGCGCTGAGTTCATGTATTTTCTACCTCTTTCATCCGGAATTTTTTATAGATTTTTTTAAAATGTAGGGTTTATAAAATGAAAAGAGAGCTCTATCTTCCTATGTTTCTCGTCATTTCCAATCGCAAGACATATCGAATGCCGTGTATTGCCATTGTAAAACCTAACTGCCACTTTCACAGTTCCGACCCCATTGGGACAATTGGGCCCAAACTTCATATTAATGTAAATTTTAATAAATAATGAATAGAAACTGGAGCTGATACTCCAAACATCAGGAATAAGTAATATCAATGTAATTTTAAGTAATATCATTTTTCAAATAATGTCAATGTAAATCTTGCTTAGATCGTCGCTTAAAGATCGTCGATTTGAACATCTAGCGAAACTTATAATCGAAACTATGACGTCGTCATCGTCGCTACAGCGCCATTTGAACATATCCTATGAAACACCTAAGAGTCCGTATTAGATGAAAATTAAGTAAACGACATGTCTACCTATTTAAAGTCTCTGGTATAGATGGAGAACTCAACTAGCACGCACTCCAAAAGCTGAGAAATCCAGACAGCTTCGACAATAAATTTTACACGAGTTTGGCAATGCTAAAAATCTAAACTTCATTATTCATGACAGAGATCTGAAGAGGTGGCCATTTAGCTCGTAAACTAGACCTAAATACATTACAACCTCAAAAGTATGGTTACATAAATGATAAACAATAACAAAACATACAGGTAAACAAATTGCTTTTGGGGAGTCTCATTCCTTCTCGCTGTTTAAGGAAAATTGGAATAATGTAACTCCAAAATTATGCTTCCTTCTTGCTAACGGAAATTATTTTAATTACGAGTACATGTATATTAAAAAAAAATTTTCACATCTGATATAAAGATAGAAGTCTTTCATCACTGAGAAGGATCGTCGCCAATAGACAGTGTTTAGGTCAAAAATATGAATGTTTTTAAGAAATAAAAGACTTCTAACAACAAAGAAACATCCAACTCCTTAGGACATTTCTTCAACTGTTACTTGTTTAGCGATTTCTACAATTCAAGATCAAGAGTTCAATATATAATCGTTTGTAACAATGTTTTGATGACTTTATATTATTATTTACTAAAAATTCTTTAATTTACTTATTTACTAATTGAAAGAAATATAGACTTAGTAATATAATACGTCCATCGCATTGTATTATATTTTTAATTCATTCAAAGAATTCTTCTTCTAACAGCTTTGTAAGTGAACTGATATAAGCTAATGAGCGCAAAGGAATTAAAAAAGCGTCCATGAAATGTCTTTCTAGAATTTCTCTGATCTGGTTTCTTCCCATTACGGAGCCACCAGCGGCTTGCACAGTGCATGCTTGACAACTTGGGTCCATGGCCTCATGGGGTCTCCGCCATACTCGAGCCCCACCATCAGAATTTTTCTTTTAAAGAGCAAATTTATTAATTAGGCCTTTATAAAATTTTTCATATTTTTATTATTTTATTTCTTTATTTAGTAAACCTCCACAAAAAAAGCATGTGTTTGACAACATTTTGTTATGGCTGTAGCTTAAAAATTGGCGTCCGTTGGACAGTTATTACAATTGTGGTAAGTGGTTCTAATTATTACTCTTGCTTCTATTGTCAACTCAAATCATGTCTAATTTCAAATTACGCATATTAAATACCTATTTTATGGTAAAAAATCATACTTCTGAAATCACTGACCGACTGTGATCTGCTTGAACGATTCCTCGTGACTATCATGCGTGCCGATTTTTCGCAACTTTATGCACCTGCACTGTACAATACGTCTACGCAGTTAGCCAACAAGTTTAAGCCTAAAATTATGGCAAAATTGAACAATTATAACAGTTAAGGTACATATGCATTCTTTATAGTTTCAAATTTTACCTAATAACTGGAAAATGCAAAAAGCAAAGTCTCGTCATAAGTAAAGGTACCATCAATAATATTATTCAGAGGAACAAACAGTGTCCACCTCAGGATAGGAGTCGTAGTGAAAACGGAACCGGAAGCAGAGCCTAGCCTACTAGGTGAACACAGCCCGTAGCGTTAATAGAATTCGAGCTATGACATCTTTAGAGAACGTCCAAATTTTAATAATGTCTCAATGACGCATCATTCAAGGAAACTTGAAACTGCAGCGTGATCATCATTCAAACGGTACATCTCGAACTCTTCACCAATGCCAGAAAACTTTACGAGCGGTACCGCAGATTACTTATTACACTGATGGGACAAATGATGACGTCCTTATGGAGAAATGAAAACATGTCACGTAATTGTGTCCCACTGTATTGCCAGATGATTATGCTAAATTGTAGGTTTAAGAACAAACTATGAGTCATGCACTTTCCATCACGTAACGAAATATACAGAATTGGAAATACGCATATCATTTGGAAAATTTTCCTACAGAATTCTTCAAAATACACGTGATAGACAATGTTTCGAAACAGCGCACCCTGCGGTACAGAGGGACTTTGCAACGGTCGATGTTGTCAGAACAATGAGCAATGAACAATGAACAATGTTGTTTCCACTACTTTAACATTGCTTGTCCCGTCAGTGTAATAAGTAATCTGTGGCGGTACCTTGCATATGATAGATGATAATGGGCGGTCTCGGAAGGTTGAATATCAGCCCGTTCTAAATGAAGGTCGATATTCCTCGATGACACCAATAGGACGCGAGCTATTTATTATCGTCATAAAGATGCCAAAGGACAGGCTACTTTCATCAATAAATGCAAAGTGAAATTTTAAAGTTTTTATGGTTTCAGCTCTATACGAGGTCTGTTCAAAAAATACGTAGACTGTTTGAATTGCGCGGGCCCTGTTGGTCCCAATCAAAATCGCTTAGTGTCTCCATCTTCTGACAGATCCGCTGATTACAAGGCAGTTTTTTGATTGCAAATATCAGTATTGGTTGATTAGCTACGCATTTTTTTGTGAAGTTTGTTTTTTTTCGTTTGGCGGATTTTTAGAATGAGTGACTTGAACGATCAAAGAGTTGCTGTGAAATTTTGTGTTAAACTCGGAAAAACTGCCACTGGACGAGTGGAAAAGGCCAGAAATGTGGACGAGAGGTGACTGGTTGTTTCATCACGACAACGCTCCAGCCCATTCAGCCCTCAGAACTCGAGAGTTTTTGGCCAAACATTCGATCACTGTTCTTGACCCACCCTACTCACCTGACCTCGCTCCTTGTGACTTCTTCTTGTTTCCCAAACTCAAAAGACCTTTGAAAGGAAGGAGATTTAGGACGATTCCCGACATAAAGGCAAATGCGACGAAGGCGCTGAAGGACATCACAAAAGAAGCGTTCCAGGACTGTTTCCAAAAGTGGAAACACCGTTGGGATAAGTGTGTGCGTCGGGGAGGAGAGTACTTTGAAGGGGACCCAGATGTGTAACTTCTGAATAAAGTATATTTTGTTTTATGACGTCAGTCTACGTATTTTTTGAACAGACCTCGTACTATGTCCGTGGTAACCTCAGACTGAACAAGTTAGTTACTAAAGTTAAAATCAACTCGGCCTACTTCTAACAAAAGGTAATGGACCCAATTTACCATCAAGAAATTCCACGTCTCAACTGTACAGTCGTCCATCGAGTACACATCCAAATGGATAAAGCATCGGCCGTACCTCACGTTATTCACTGGCCTATTATGCAGAAACAGGAGCCGGAATCAATCACAGTTAAGTCCCCACCCTCACACTTTTGTACTTTTTCACTCTTTAAATGAGAGTTGGGAAACCGTCGACCTACAAGGCTGAGAGGCCTATGAAAAATGTGCGAAGAAGTGTGGTCAACAAAGCCTCAGAAGTTTGTTACAATGAAAACTGCGATGTCAGATTATTGTCCGTAAGAGGGGTCATCGCAGTGAATACAACAGATATTGGAGGAAAGATATCGAAGAGAAACTGAAGATCAAAATCGCTCAATTGTTTCAATCGTCTGTATTCAATAGCAACTTCATATTAGCAATTTTAAGTGTTTAATTATCCATCAGTTTACAGTAACTAAATTCTTCAGTAACTAAAATTGTTGGTATACTTTGTCATTCTAATTTAAAACACAATTAATAAAAAACGTCCTGGGAAATTGCTTATCTGTGTAATTAAAAATATCTATCACAGAATCAACTTGGTTTCGTTTTCATAAACGATTCTTGCCTTATCAAAAATTAACAGATTAGATGAATGAGAAAACTGCTTGCATGCTAGTAGATACGATGATAAAAATTGCATTATTTTTAATACGTCACTTTATTATAATTTCTCTCATCTCACCTTACGTTTAGATCACAACTACCTGGATCATAAATGAATAGGTGTAGCGATTAAGAACAGAGTTCTATGTCCTATTTTCTAATATTTAAACGAGTTTTTTAGATACGAAAACAGTAGAAAAAAAATTTTTATATGCACGATTTAATACAGGGTGGTCCAAAAGTCAGTAGACTTTTTAAACCTTATAATTATTACACTATTTGCCATAAAACGATGCGGTTTGCACAGAAATGCTCAGAGCACGGAGGATTTTTGTTTATAATGAAATTTTTTTTTATATTAGTTACATTTTTGGCCAAAAGGTGCCGCTGAAGTTTCATGCGCGAAATAAGCAGATGAGTTAATTGAGCATTATCTTGGCTCTAAGGGTGTTGTTTTGATGTTGCTTTAAGAAACGCTTCGACACAAGCAATTTTCGAAGATTCAAGAAACTGATTTTAAGACTAATTTTAAAACTCCAGCGCCACCTTTTGGTTAAAAACGTAACTAATATAAAAAAAAATATTTTTCATTACAAACAAAAATCCTCCGTGTTTCTGAGCATTTCTGTGCAAACCGCATCGTTTTATTGTAAATAGTTTAATAATTATAAGGTTTTATAAAAGTCTATTGTCATTTGGATCGCCCTGTACTTTACACAAGCAAAATCACTTCTACTCCAAGTTTGGCAAAATCCATGGGGGGGGGGGGGTTTGGCACCTTAAAGTTGCGGAGCTCAAAACAGTCGGATTGACAAGAAGCATATGGTCGTACGTGTTTTGCTATGGGGCTGAGGCTGTTTAATAACAAAAACAATTTTTTTTTAAATTTTGACAACCTGAAATTTCATCCAAGTAAGGATAGATGTTGCTTTATGCTACGATGCACTTCTGGCTTCCAAATAATAGGGAAAATGACTCAAAAAAATGTTTGTTTAGGATAATACAATCTGTTGCCTGTAATGCACATAATGATATGATTTTAAAATTTATTATGTTTTTCTTTTCTGAGAAATTACATTGCACATTTGTGGAGCTATAAGTAAACAAGCAAATCAAAACAAATAACTTAATCCTAAATATGCTGTTTATTATTAAGTAACTTTTAAATTCATAATGTAAATGATAAAATGAAATAAAATAAATAGTTTAACAAAAAATGAGGAATATATTATATGAGGATGAATCCAAAAAAAAAAAAAGGTTACAAAGGTAATAAAAAAATTATTTATTAACAATAAACAGAAAATACAAAAGGGAAATAAGAGGCATACTTGCCAATAACTTTTCCACATATTCATCAAATCTATTTAGGCATTTATCTGAATGCAGGACCAACTTGTTTAACCGGGTAGAAATCACGTCCCTGCCCATTGAGTCAGTTCTCGGCAGCTGTTTTCACATTACTATCTGAAGAGAATTTTGTTCCAAATAAGTGTTCCTTCAATTTCGGAAAAAGGAAATAGTCACTGGGTGCCAAATACAGACTTCCCACTTCAACTTTTGCAGCAATTCTTGAGTTTGGCGTGCCGTATGGGGCCTGGCACTGTCATCCTCCTCTATGATCTTATAAATCTTAAATAATATACGAGGGCATATTGAAAAGTAATGCCTCCATGGCTGTAACTTTTTTTATTTTTTAACCGATTTTCAAAATTCTTTTTGTATCTGATACTTACATTTGTCCTCTATGTAATGCACTATTTCGACATAGTCCCCATCCCTTTCCACGCATTGCGCCAACGCGTGACTAGTCGGGTAAACCCGTCGGAGAGCAATTCCGGGGTTGTTGTCGACACCAGGACCGAACGGCAGGTTTCACCTCATCGTCAGAACGCAACTCATGACCCTTAAGGTGCTCTTTCCTCTTTGGGAAGTGATGAAAGTCGTAAGGTGCAAAGTCTTTCATTTATGAACTGCAGTTTTTCATCTTTGAACTGTAGGCGCTGCAACCCCCTCTGATATGTGGCGATCGTGTGCGGACGGGCGTTATCGTGCTGCAGAAGAGGATCCAAAGCTGCCATTCAATCCTCGTGTCGACGACAACCCCGGAATTCCTCTCCGACGGGTTCACCCAACTAGTCCATGCGTTGGTGTAATGCGTGGAAAGGAATGGGGACTATGTCGAAAAGTGAATAGTGCATTACATAGAGGACAAATGTAAGTATCAGATACAAAAAGAATTTTGAAAATCGGTTAAAAAATAAAAAAACTTACAGCCATGGAGGCATTACTTTTCAATATGCCCTCGTATTAAAAAAGTGACATTTCAGCTCCTGATTTTATATTATTTCATTTATCATTTTATTATATTTAAAATTTATTTATTTATATTAAGATAAACTGCATTTTTAATTTCTATTAAAAAAATTAATTTAACATGTAAAATTGTCAAAACGAATGTTTTATTCACTTTGTATGCCTTTGTGATGATGAATGAGTATAGTGTACTGTTTTCTTAACGTTATTTTGGAAAACTATCTTCTATGCTTTCATCTCTCTCTGACTGACTGGAGTTACACGAGTGGCCAAGTCGTAAAGTGCCAAATTTTATTCATTGGCTGCCAGACTTGGAGAAGAAGTGATTTTGACACAAGATAGCGTGCAGAACATCCTAGTAAATATTCATTACACTTTGACAGCTAATACATTTTTAATTTGTCTTATTATTACAGTTAGAGTCAAGTTATTTTTTAGGCGTAGGCATTTATGGAATACAAGCTTCCGAATCAATCGAAACTTACTATAACACTATTTACCCTACCGAAGCTAAAAAGGAAGCAGCAATAAAAAGTAAGAACCATTTTATGGGATATCCATAAGATACGCACTGTATTTTTTGTTATTTTTGACCCTCTCGTGAACCCCCTCCCTAAAAGTTTTAAATGCGTTTTAACGTCAAATTTGCAAGTCAAATAAATACCGGGGATTGTTCAATAAAACACAAAATATAAGGGAATTTTTTTAAGCACTCACAACGTCTTCCAAGACCATTGGTCGAAGATAATCGTTGAGTTTTTGGTCAAAAATTCGCAAAAAGTGTCGAGATGTGGGACCGCACATTATCTTGGTGCAAAAAAAGATGTGATCCAAGAATTTTACTTCCACAAATCTGGCTTTTTCCAACGCTTCATTTCAAAAATTTCGTTGGAACACAAAATTTGAGACAAGCTTTTTGTTCGATATTTTATCCATTTCAAAAATCCCAAAGCATTCTTTAGGTCGACTAACAAAATAAGTAGACATTGCGAACTGATTCTTATCTCTCAGCAACAGTAGTGCACACAGAATAACGAATGGATAAAATTTCAGTGTAAATTCAATAAAACAGTGTACATGTATAATATTAAACATCATAAGAAACAAAAAAATCCGCTCTGCGTAAGTTAAGTTAATAATAACTTTCTCAGAGGTATTGTAATTGATTTTGTTTTCTTTTTTTTTTATTCCACGACTCCGACGTGTTCCACGTCAAATATAATAGTGCATCATTACGATTCTTTTGATGCACTATTTAAATTTCTAATTTAATAATAAGACTCGCAAACGTGGCTGCTATAGATAAGTTACCTATCTAGTTTCGAAGACAGACGCTAGATGGCTTCGCGTCAGCCGCCATTATGAGAGTGTGCCTGAAACTATGAACGGTTTTGTTGTTGTTGTTGATGATGTTCGTGGACTGACTTTTAAGAACATTTCACGTCTCTTTAAAAATTAAACGATCAAAATCTTTTTTTTAATGTACTGAATAAACTTCAGAAAATTTATAATAATTTCCAGGTAAGTTTACTTCGTTAATGGGTTACCTACTGAAAGAAATCTTTCTCCATAACTTGAAATTGGTTTTATTATTAATCCATTATTTAATTTTAAGCATCTATTATATCTTTTATAGTAATGTTACTTCATCTACGGATTGCATGTTTAATGAAAAAAGTGAAAATATAACTTATGGGATTTCTTGTATTCCCCATGAACTAAACTCACGAGAATATACTGAAATAACAGTATTTCTTTTTCGTATGTTAGCTATTAAAAGGATCTCCGTATGCTCCTTAATCTTATGATTTTTTCAAAGTGCAAAATGGGAGGTCCCGAGCTTCGCGGATGGATATGGCTGCAACAAAAGAAAAAAATTACACTTTACAACAACAGTACATACAATGTACAATTCGTTATACCGTCAATTAATTCAGTTTTTATTTCAATTTCGCGTCGCTAATAGCTATTGGCTACAATTAGCCTAACAAAAATTAGCTGTTGATAAGTAATTACATGCCATATCTTAGCAATGAAAATTTCCTATGGTACCATTACAACACTTACGATTGTACCAGCATTAATTTTGCGTTATATTCATTCATGACATATGATGCGTTGTGTCCGGTGTTGTTGCATTAGCAGTGATACTCTGGTGGGTATCTACTACCAAAGCTCGTGGATGTTAAAGCACACCGCACCGATCTAATGAATATGGGTCTATTGGTAGTATGGCTTGTCGGTTAGAATGGGTAATTCTAGCCAGACGCCGATGGTCACGGTCGGAGAGCAGTCGTAGTCAGTTGCTGTGTAATAGTTGTCCGTTGTCGGTTGCTAGCCGAGAGCGCTGAGGGGCAGCAAGTCGCGGGTTTGAATCCCGCTTGGGGCATGGATGTTTGTGATTGTCCTTTATTATAAAAAGAAAACCCCGTGTTGGGCTTCGGCCTGTTGGGGACAACCCGCGGGTTGTTTAGATTATTAAAAATTATTAAATAATGCCTTCCAGAAGGTATTTGCTAAACACAGAAGACACTAGTGATGTGCGATACCAATGAATCATCGATACTTCCGGAATCGAGTACTTTAATAAAATACTCGATACCAATATCGAGTACTCCATGAGAAAGTATAGATAGTAAAAATGAGTATTTATTTAAATGGTAAAATGCAATTTTGAGAGGACGTCGAACCGATGGAGCACGTGGAGGCTAACATCACTCATTACTATTAGACCTAATTACTATTACTAGGAAGCTATCATCACGTGTCCGAATCATTAGCTTTTTTTTTTATTTCCCGTGCGCCCATAGAGCGAGGCGTGAGCTCGACCTCCTTAGGAGAAATAAAAATTAACGCTTCAAAAGATACCCAATCAGTAAGCAGCCACTACTGGAATAAAAGCGTTAATATATTTAACAGATTCTGAATTAACGGTGAAAATCGCACATCTTCATTAGGTGCCTCATAGGTTTTTCAGTATCGAGTATCGACATGCAAACTATCGATACTTGGGCCATATTACAATATACGAATCTTGAGTACTCGATACCGGCAAGTATCGATACTTTTTGGTATTAGTATCGGTATCGGCACAACACTAGAAGACACCGTGAATCGCGGAATGTTCATTTCCTGAGCAACTTCGGAATTGGTCGCGATACCATGATCCCAATGACAGGTAAACAAGTAGATAAAGTGTACATGGGCGCAAGCATTATGTGCTATTTTGGATTTGTACATCGAGTTATGCGTAGGTAACGGAAGTGTTATATTTGCTTACTGCTATCTCATGACTTTTGTCTTTGAGTGTATAATGAAATTTTTTATTTTAGTGGCGATAGCCTTTGGAGGGACTTCTTTAGCTGTTTGTACACTCGGCATCTTGAACTGCATTTGTCTTATCGTGGCCTTAGTCAAGGTAAGAAAATTCATAGTGTATCCTTGCTCATTTCTTTTATTGCTCTATTATAATGACTCCATTAACAAGTTTTAAATAATTGAAAAAAAACTCTTCTAATTGACAAGCACTTGTATAGAAACTTCTGGCATTTAATAATAGCCTCCTTATGTATTTTAGGACAATCTCTTATGGCAATGCCTTCGTAATTGCATTTGAAATTACTATGTAGATTATGATATATATGGCTACACCATCTACCCAAAATACTTAGGCACCTACACAAAATGTTGGTCTGGAATTTTTGAATTGTCAAAAATATTGACGGCACCTTTTGCGGTTATAACAGCAGCCAAAACTAGTTGTGGAGGACATCCAGTGGAATTTTCCGCCATTCCTTTTGCAAAATCTCATATAGGTGGATAATGGAATTTAGCCGATACTACCGAGAACTTACCTGTCCTTTCAACTCGGCTCATTGTGACTGAGGTTAGGGCTCTGTGCAGGCTAATTCAAGCGTTGAGCGTTATTCTTTCAAAACCACTGGGATCGTCATATTGGAAGTAAAAAGGGATTCATTCGTAATAACATCACAGTATTGGGAGCACGTCATTGTCCAGAATATTACAGTATAACTGAGTCCATGCTACCATAAGCAACCACCAGTGGTCCAACAACGTATACGTGAAATATCCCCGCACCATAATATCACCTCCGTCAAGTATCCTGGTAGGCAGTTCCGATGTTCAAGCGACTCCAAATTTGGCAGTCTGGTACATGTCCGGTGACAAGATACTCCTGTATAAAAATTTCAAAATTCGAATTCTTAAAAAGGATTAAAACCGCTTGAGTCTTTTAGACTTACAGTATGACTGGTCTTCGTGACATGAAGCTTATGCGTAGCTCTACCTATGATGGGCCTCTGTTCGCAATTTTCCAGTAGAAATGGATACCTGAAACTCCTGTCTGATGATAACCATCAACATGTCGGGTTTTTGACAAGTTTACGTTTTTGCAATTTCTTTTGGTCAGAATTTTCAGTCGCCGGGAATGTTCAGCATTCCTACAATGCCCATCCATCTTCTACGTACGCAGGACGATTGGCACTGTTGATTTCTGTCTGTTCAATTTACCAGCAATTTCTCTGCTAGACAGTTAAAGAATGTGGCATTCCACAATTATCTCTTGTCGAATTCCGACATCTCTGCATCACCCGCCATCTCTTTTAGTATAGTATTTTGCATAACTACAGGTCGTTTAAGTCACATGGTCGCCGCATGAATCAATTGATCTATTGTCAGGGGGTGCCCAATTACTTTTTAGTATACAGGGTGTATCTGAAACCCTGTCACAAACTTGGAGGGGAGGTAGTATGGGTGATTCTAAGCAAATAAAGTTCATATGAACATGGGTCCGAATTTGAACGTTAACTGAGATATGAACAAAAATAAAAATGCCGCCACCAAGATCAACAAGTTAATAACTCAGGTTCTGTAAAGCCTAGATTAATGAAATTTGGAGAAAAAACAGGGTACATAAGACTGTGTGTACCGTTAAAATTTTAATCGAATTCCAGCGAGAAGTTTCCGAGTTACGCAGTCAAAATGGTAACAAGTGCTGGTTAGTACTCACAAGTGAACACGTGTTATGATGTTGAATGAGTAACTCGGAAACTTCTTGTTGAAATTCCATCAAATTTTAACGGTGTACACAGCCTCTATGTACGCTGTTATTCCGCCTAATTTTATTATTCTAGGCTTTACAGAACCGGAATTTGTTATCTTATTGATCTTTGTTACCTTATTAACTTGTTGATCTTGGTGGCGGCATTTTTATTTCTGTTCATATCTCAGTTATCGTTCAAATTCGGACCCATGTTCATATGAACTTTTTTGCTTAGAATCACACATACTACCTCCCCTCTAAGATTGTGACAGGGTTTCAGATACACCCTGTATAGTACATTACTTAATATTGTTTTCATCTTTAATTTTTTTAAATTCCATATAGAACATTGACAGACTCCTCCTTATATTCCTCATCATTTTCATGAACCAAATCATTCTTGGTTGCCTCTCAGGTATCCTAGGCATTTTGGCAAAGGTAAGTAAATATTTATTTATGAATAAAAGCAATCGAAAGTTCCAGTCCGGAATAATTTTCATTGTCAGTTAACGTTTTCGTAGCTAATTGGTTAGAGCAGTCACAGCTCTAAAAGTAATACATTAACAGATTACAATTTAATGGGAAGAGCTCTTGAAAACATGTGCTACAAGTTGGGTGCCTCCCGCTAGAGTGCCTATAAGGAGAGTGGCGACAACTCGGAACGGATTTTGATTGGTTAACGCTCCGGACGCCATAGTTTTTACAAAATAGCGTGCCGTTTGCATTACAGATATAGAGAAATTAATAGTTTTCGTTTTGTTTTTCGTATTATTGTGCATGTTTCTTAATTTTTGCAAATAAAATTGCATTATTAAAATTTAAAAGTTCTGGTTTTATTAGATCCGCTTTAAAATTAACGACTGAAGAGGGAAGGGGAAAAATATTTTTTCATAAAAATGTGAATTTCACAAAATAAAGTGAGTTTTTAATGATATAATATTAGATAAATATTTTTTTAATTTATATAATTTCAAGGAATTTTTATTCAAGGGTCATTCGGGCCCAACGAGCAAGATTTTAATCTTGAAAAATTTAAAACAAACCGTAAAACCAATAGTTAAGATAACTATAGACACAGCCCCATACAAAAGAAAAAAAACATAGTTAAAACATTCGTTTATCTTAATAAATAAACTATTAAGGAATGGCATAACCAAGTAACGAAAGGTTAAACTAAACCATTCGCGGAACCATATTTCTAACCGCCCTATGTTAACATTTTAAGTTTTTAATGGACCATAATGATACCATTAAACCATGTACCTTTGAACCAATCAGGATTATCATTAATATTACCTTGTGTTCATTTATGACACATCATTCCAAGTTGTTTGATATATTACATGACATATCTTAGCATTGAAAGTTCCAATGAACCATAATGGTTCCAGTAAAGCAGGTTCCTTGGAACCAATTACGACTATCATTAATGTTACGTTATACTCATTCATGACACATCATTCCAAGTTGTTTGATATTTTACATGCCATATCTTATCATTGAAAATTTTTGAGGGTGTCATAAGGGTAACATTAGAGCACGTGCTATTCTTTCGATTACCACCATTTTCAAAATGGTTCATTCCCAGAACCATATTTATCAATTGGCGAAAATAGTAATTTATATTTATTAATTTTACGTTATATTCATTCATGACATATCATTTCAAGTTGTTTGATATATTACATGCCATATTTTAGCAGTGAAAGTTCCAATGAATCATAATTAATATACAAAATTTGAAAAATTGTAAAAACTTATTTTTTCGCAGGATAAAATAAAACTTATTCCGATTATACCAAAAGTAATAATAAGCAAAGGTTCACTTCTCTACTTCAAAACTAATTTTTTTTTCAGTCTGTATAATTTATATGTAACCTTTCCAAATCAATATACTTTTCTTGATTAGATTGTATGAGGTCAGATTTAACATCCATTTTGGAATTTTGTTTATGATTTTTGGAATATAGTTTTTTCTTTCTCTTAATCCATAGTTATTGTATATTTTAGGAATTTTAAAATATTCGTGATTTCTAATGTTTTTTTTTCTATTTTTATTACAATAACGTTTTCTTTTTCTTGCAGCGGACACTTTTCGCTTTCGGTTATATATGTTTTGTAATTACTGCTTTCCAAGTGAGTCTTGTATTTATTTACTATGTTTGAAAATTACAGATGAATTATATGTATACTGAGTGTAATTCAATAAAAACCTTTACAACTCTAATAGCACATGTAAATATACTCAAATAACACGCAGAATCAAAACAAATCAATCGTTTGGCTCGATGTGACTTCCATTCGTGATACGGCAATGTCAAATCTTAAGCCATTTTCACTTCCTATGTAGGGATCATGGAAGTGACTCTTGGAATCGCTTAACAAGAAAATTTCACGTCGATTTTCGGTACCCCAGATTCTGCAGTTGTAGATGTTCACTGATGTGAAATATTGTCTCATCACTAAATATTACGTTGTCTCATCGTATTCTGTTTGATCTAACAATTTCGTACAGAAATGCCGACGAGCCACCTTATCTTGTTCGGTAATTGCTTGTACTATAGTAATTTTGTATGGCTTCAAGTTAAAACATTTGAATAAATTTCTATTTGCTTTTAAAGTTGTAAAGACCATTTTGAATCACCTGGTGTACACCGGTAAAAAGTTTACCGTTTCTGTTTCCTTTCTAGATTTATCTTTGGATCGTAGTACTCAGTTTCTATAGGCAGTTGAAAGATAAAATAAGATCTCATGAAAACGGGCGAATACATCAGAATGCACTGGCATCTATTTTTCCTTAAAAGCCAAACCTATATTTATTTACTTTATTGGAAAAATCACTTTCTTGGATTATTCTTAGTGGTTTCCCCTTTATTTTTCTACTTTTTTATCCACAATTTCATGACATTTAGCTCTTTGTATTAACATTATTATTATGCATTCGTTCTTTTTAAATGTTTATTTCAGTTACATCATTTCGTAATAGATAGCGTAACTAATAAAGATTCCATGTGAGAATGGTAACTCATGTATAAGAAAATCCCTGAAATAAGCTTTGATAAACACATTAAGACATTTCGCTGAAGTGCATGAATATATCGAAGTTTGTGCCAAAATCAGCAATATATGGGAAGTTTTTACGGCATTATTTCTTTTTAAAGAAAACTGCTGCTGAAAGTCTTGTGTAGAAGCTTCTGGTGAACATGCAATGAGTTTATGGTTCAGACAATTCAAAAGTAATGATTTCGACATGTGCAACAGAAAAATTTGAAAATGAAGTTTACGGGATGAACTTTCGTGGCAAACAAAAACAGAAGCAAAGAAATTAGGAATGGCTCAGAAGAAAAGAAATTGGGTCCCACAAGAATTGAGAAAAAGAGACATTGGATACGGCTTAACCCTTTAAATGCATCTTTAAAGACACAAACGAGGCTCTTGACTGGGATGTGTTACCCCACTCACCCTATTCACCAGACATCGCACCATCAGATTAACTTTTGTTTAGATCCCTGCGTCCTTTTTGGAGAGCAATTCAATTATCATGAAAAGATAAAGTTGGCTTCTTCCAAATAATTGGGCTTTATCTGTCGCAGAATTCATTCCTTCCAATTTAGGCGCGTGTACGTCCGTTAGTTTCGGAGGTGGGTGCTCGACGTGGGACTTAGTCGAAATTTTGGCTCCAAAACGAACGAGGTCTGTTCAGCTCCTAGCCAATCGAAAACGTGCCCCGCGAGTACGCCTTTATTGACTGAAAAGTTGTATGTTTCTATAGTAAATGCTTTGAAAAAATAATCGTTATCTTTTAATTGGAAATTTTATAAGTAGTACTGGAATGAATTTTATAGTATGCGATATAAATATATGATTTCCTTAATTTAATGTAAAAAAATAAATAAAATTAATAATAAAATAATAAAAATGATGAAAGTCACTTTTTGTACAACTTTTGATGCCTAGATAATGTCCAAATTGATGTCCAAATTGATGTGAATTTTTTGTGATGAGCCACCGATGATCCAATTTTTAGCACAGAAGATTTTTAGGTTGAAGTCCAAAATGAAGAATTTTTTTACTGATGATGACTTTGAAATACAGGGTGATTACAAAAGAACTTCACACTTTTAAAAATTTATTACATCAAAGCTATTCATAATATAGACACACCACATACAAATTCTTAAAGAAAAACTCTTGAAGTTTATTGTGACACAGTAAAAGATGTTCAATATGCCCCCCTGTAGTCGAGTTCGTCCCAAACCCGCATTAACATGTCTCCATCAATCCCACGTATCGCTACCGTAATGCGTTATTTCAGCTCGTCTAGGTCACGGAGAAGGGGTAGGGTGAAGACCTTGTCCTTTACACACCCCCATAAAAAGAAATCACAAGGTGGATTGGTCGAGCAAACAATAACCTGAAACTTGCAAAGTGGCCACAGCAGAGTCCCGACCTCACACCTTGTGATTTCTTTTTATGGGGGTGTGTAAAGGACAAGGTCTTCACCCTAGCCCCTCCCCGTGACCTAGACGAGCTGAAAGAACGCATTACGGTAGCAATACTTGGGATTGATGGAGACATGTTAATGTGGGTTTGGGACGAATTCGACTACAGGGGGGCATATTGAACATCTTTAACTGTGTCACAATAAACTTCAAGAGTTTTTCTTTAAGAATCCGTATGTGGTGTGTCTATATTCTGAATAGCTTTGATGTAATAAATTTTTAAAAGTGTGAAGTTCTTTTGTAATCACCCTGTATAAATGATAGAGAATTGTTTTACAAATTTACAAATAACGTTTTCAGGGAGAAGCCTTCCTCTATCTTCAGTTTTTTTAAATAATAAACAGAATAAACTTTTATCATCTTTATTATTTTATTATTAATTTTATTTATTTATATTTTTTATTTTTACATTAAATTAGAGAAGTTATTTCATTCAAGATAATCTATTTCTTTCTATAGAAAGTAATTTCTTTTTTTGAGCAAAAAAACGATGTAAACTTTTTGTACACTTCTACTATTTACGGAATTGAAATTTACAAAAATACTTGTTTTAAATTTTAAGCTTTTTTTTTCTTCTTAAAATAAAGTTCCATAATTTTATTTAGTATGATATTGCTAGAAATAAAGATAATGTACATTTGTTTTTGATTAAGCACTACTACAATAATTTATTGTAGTAAACAGCTAACGCGGTTTTTTTCCTTGTTTTTAGATCTGAATTGGCTGTGATGATATATATATATATATATATATATATATATATATATCGAAACGCGAGTCAGCTGTTTACTATAAAATATTATTTTGGGTAATCAAAAAAATAAGTCATATCTTTTTTTTAAAAAAAAAGATATATGTATAGGATTGTGTGAAGTATAATTTCGAGAAAATGCTGTGCATATATGGATTTCATTGAATATTTTTAAACAAACAATTTAATAGAAAAAATTATGTTTGAAAAAAATTTTAAGAGTTTTAATTTTGATAATTCCAGAGTATTATTTCAAAATTTATTTGTCAGAAAATTTTGCTCATAAGGTTAACAATCAACTCAATAGCTTAAAATAACCGCAAAAGGTTAAGCAAAATGGAATACGATGATCTAATGGTACAAATCCTATAACTGCCAATACATTAGTGCGAAAATTTACTTACCAGAAGAAAAATTAGAAAAAAATTGTCTATTTCACTGTTCTCATACGCGACTGACTCCAAACCGTTTTGAGGGTATATGGCGATTGTAACGTTTCTCCTGACTCGAAGACGGTGCGCTCCGATCAACGATAAGTGGACTGTAAGGAATGTATAAACCAAACCCGCCCCTGTCTCTCCTACTAGGAGTTCAATGTTTCGTTGGTGTACATAAAGTCGGGCAACAATTTTATAGCAGATGCGATCTCTAGATATTTTTCTAAGGAACCAAGACCGGAGGTCACGATTAGCAACAATAATGAAAATGCGGGGGCGAGCATGTCACAAAGTATTAAAAAGTATTAAAAAGTATTGTGTGAGAGGTGTGATAAATATATCCCAGATACTCTCTTAGAGTATACCACACATAAACTATATTTTGATAAGAGTTTTAATCACAAAACAAACTGACCTACATAATTGATATCTCCATCCCCAATACACACAATTTACAAAAGACATATACTAACAGAATCAATAAATATACAGACATACACACGAAATAAAACAACGTGTACTTTGTATCAAAGTACACGTTGTTCCTATAGTTCTTTCTGTCACTGAGGTTATTCCGCACTCACTGCACAAAAGCCTGTCAACACTAATTCTACACCCACACTTTTACAAAAACTTCATACAGCCACAATCCTAAATACTTGTCACATAGTAACGAAATTCCTACACATTAATACTCCCACGAGCACGTAATTTTTCTCTTCCTTGCTTTAAAGCCCCTTGGGTCCACCTCTGGGATTCGGCTTCCGGACTTGACCGAGTTTGGCGTTTTCAAAGCAATAATAATAATAGTAATAATAATAATAATAATAATAATAATAATAATAATAATAAGGTAAATTATAAAACCATATAAACTATATAAATGCATCCCAAAAGTTTTTACGACATACAAAGAATTTCAAAATAGTTTTACTATCGGTGTCGTGTTTTACTAGGAAAGCAAATCACACTTCTCTCCTGTCGCAAAGTAAACAAAAACTTATTAATTTTATAAATTATAAAACGTAAATTAGAAACGAGCAAGAGTGAAATATAAACTTGAGAAAAAGTCATTTTGGATAGCGTTAAGGAGCAATATCAACTTTATAAATGTTAAGGGGTAATTTAAATGGTTACGGTTAAAAGCTAACATTTTTTTATATATACCACACCATATACATACGACTTTTGCCGTTATGTTTTAATCAGAAACACTTTGCTTAAACGAGAGGAAAATGTTTCATCAAAACTGCAGCCTCAAGGTAAATGAAATTTTTGAATGTATAATTAAAAACAATTAATTCTTTTTGAACAATGTGCCGAAAAAAAACAAAATTAGGAGGAAATTTCTGTTAATAACATTTCCATTTTTATGATGATATAACTTCAAGGATGCAATGGGACAAAAATAATCGCATATAAAAATGATTTCAATCGCTTATATAAAACGAAATAAAAAATAGATCTTCCACCACCTACGAGCGAAAATATACTCGTTAGAGGAAATACATTCATTATTAAATAGTCATTCTCGCTTCGATACACATTCAGGTCGTTGGGAGAGCAGAAATCCTAAGCAAATGAAGGTAAGAGACCGATATTTATTTCTGGTTTTTAAATGCATTTTATCATTTATTATCGTCTTTTATATTGATGTATAAGTTGGACCTGTTTTAGCCGTTTATTTAGAAAACTAAGTAAATTTATTTGGGTGTTTGCATTATAAATAGAACAATCCGTTTCAAACAGGAAAATGATACTCATCATTTCGCTTATTAAGAATTCTCGCAATATAACTATATTAGAAATCTAATAATCAAATGAAACTATTGCGTTCTTAAAAATGGTAGTTGAAAGAGACGTTAATACTAACCAAACCAAACCAAACCAAACCAAACCAAATCGTTCTTAAAAGTACAAATAAGTAAGCTATTTTTCCTTTAAAAATAAAAAGGAATTTTTACATATTTTGATTATCATTAAGAAAGATTTTAATTTAATCTTACTAAAAGTTTCAAATCAATTTGAGCAAACATTTTGATAAGCTTTAGAAATAATTATTTTATATCCTTAAATATGTCAAATATATGAAAAGGATATTATCTCATTCGTCAATTTAACGTAGAACGATCTGCTCAATAATAACACTGTTTTTAATAATTTTTCCTGGATGAAAATAAGTGTCTTTAAAGGACTTTCGTATGGGAAATTCAAATTTGAAATTATTATTTTCCTATCAGGCACATTTTTTACAATATGATTAAATAAGCTTAATTTAAATTAGAGAGACTGAAGTCGATAAATACAGGAAAATTTAGTAAAAAAAAAAAAAAAAAATCTTATTGGCAAAATCAATACAGTCGAACCCACTTATAGTGAATTTTTAAATGTCCGCAATTTTGTTCGTTATAGCTCTACGAGTATTTCTTTATAAAAGTACAGTAGAATTCAGCGAATTTATTTTTACTTAAAGTGAATTTCTTTATATCCGACAAGGAAAAAACACTCAACTGCGTGATTTTTAAGTGTTTTTTTTAATAATCAAACTCAATATGTCCACACTCAATTTTGGTATCGAGATCTAAACATTTTCTAATACGAATACATGTGGAAAAGTGTATCCTTTTTCTCTACTTCTACCAAGTGAATCACCCAATGCCAAATTTGGACAAAATAAATGTTGATTTGTCAAACTTTCGCTATATCGAAACAAAATTTGTGTAAGAGCCCATTTATATACGTATTTTCGATATATCAGATTTCATTATAACCGTAGAAAATTTGTACAGTTTCAATGAACCCGTAGTTTTAACGAACGCTATAACCGAGTTCGTTATATGTGGGTTCAACTGTATCTGCATTTCACTTGTTTTCATATACAATGTTGGCATTTCTGAACCTCTGCTACATAGTCATTGTCAGATCAGTACGAATTGAGCTTCAATTTTTGTGTTTAGTCTGATTTATTTAATTCTTATTGGAGATACTCTATCATGCGAGTATACATTTATCTTTCCACAACAATGCATTTATAAATATAACATAAATTATAAAAATAATGTATGTAAATATCACAAAAAATATTGTAGAAAAAAATTAAAGTCCAAGTAACTTGAAAATATGCCTGATAAAGAAAAACTAAAACCAGATTTGAATTTAGCTCAAAAATTCCATAAGAATCGCAACTACTATCCTCAGAAAAATGAAAAAAATTTGTTTATTTTTTGTATAATAGTGTAATATTTTAACCTGTCCAGAGTGAATAGTGTTAAATTTGAAGGGTTGCTCTATCGATATCTAATTTTAAAATGATACATTCGTAACGAAATTATATCAATGCAGATCACTTTGCCGTTGTTGTTTCTTAAAGAGTTATAAATTTCTCATAATGGCTAGGAATAAATAAAACTTTGCAAACGGTCCTCATTTTAAGAGAAGCTGATGTTGTTACTAACATGAATTGTTTATCAGTACTTTGTTCGAGCCCTCAGAGATCTAACTTATCAGTCCATTGAACCATTCGGATCTCTGTCGCGCTCCATTGTGCATATTTAATCTCGTTTTTAAATAAATAAATAATAGGTTTCTTCTTGATGAAGTAATAGAATATTTTATTAGAGTAAACAGCTTACGTTACTAAAATAATAAAATTTGAAAATGATACTTCCTTGTTTTTAAATTCGAATTGGCTCTGTTGATAATTCTACATATCGACACATCCCGTACGCTGTTTACTATATTAAAATATTGTATTTCTTAATCAAGAACAAGTTTATAAATCTTCTTTAAAAAAGTTAATTAGATTTTATGAATCCCCTAAATCTGGATACGTAAAGATAAATTTATATTAGTTTGGATTTTGAAAATTGCCTAAAAAATGAGGGAACGGAACTCATGTACTGCCAAGTGAGTAGTAAAATATTTTTATGTTTGATATATTTCATCTTTTTTTTCTTATCTTGCTTTACTTGTTAAAATGACCTAGGGAAAAAAAGTGATATATAAAGTTTCATTGTGAGTTTCCTGTTTAAGGATAGCAGGAAGATCCGAGATTGAATTACCGGCAATTACGTAAATTATGAGGCAATGCATCTTTTGCCACTGCCTTCTATTCGAGCTTGATTTACGGGAAGTTTATTCTCGTGGGTGTAAGGCCATGGATTCTCTCTCTTTTGGAGTAAAAAAATTTTTTTAGAAATACACGAAAATTTTTAGACAGGATATTTATTCGGAGTGTTCAGGGTATTCAAAACGTTCAATGATTTGTTAGGCTATAACATACAAATGAAAACCAACAAACACTTAATAAGAAACTAATTGTTTATTTTTTTTTAATAATAAGAGATAAAATCATAATACTGAAATTCTACTACCATGTGCCAAGTGAACAACTTCTGCGGTGGATGCAGTTTAAGGAGCGGAGCTATCACTGCTGCCGTTATAACTTTCGTAAGTGAGATTATTATATTTCTTTCATTTGTAAACTTTACTTGTTCATAGAAAAGTTAATATTTTATTTAAAAAGTTTATAAAGAACGTTAAGTTTTCGCACTAGCATATACACAGAATTTATAAAAAATATTCCCACAAACTTCTGTTTGCAAAAAATCTCTCTTAAGATGCTATGCTACGTGATATAAGGGACCAAGCCGAAATACGTTGTGATTAGATTGACAGAGATGGCATATCCAGTCCGTTAACAAATTGGCATATTCTATCTTAAATGCATTCTAAGCAAATTAAAAACTTCATACTACATTCTTGACGACAACAACTAATGAAATTAATTCAACTTCACAATGGTTCTCTCTTCATAAAATATCAAAATGTAATATGCACTAAATTCAAGCAAATAAGTTTTGAAATTATTCTTGTGACAGCAGTCGTTTCAAAAGTTTGAGATAATATAAACTTTATTAATTCAAACTCCAAATATGCAAATTTTCGAGCACCATTCAAGTAACAAAATGGGAGATGGGATAATGTAATTTTCATCAGTGGGAGAATCAATAATCAAATGAACAGTCATACATAATTGAGTGTTATAGTAATCAAAAGCAATTTACAAAAATAGGTAACTATCCACAAATCTCGGAAAGAGACCGCATTTTAATCATTGAATTAAGTGCAAAAAAACTGACAAAAGCTGAGATACCAAAAAGATTAGGAAAAAGTAAAAACATAATGAATAGAAATTTAAAAAGATGGAAAGAAGATCAAACTGTGAAGATGAGAAATCGAAGTGGGTCGACCAAAAGCAAACACGACTGAGGTATATTGTTAAAAAAAGATGCTTTTGATTATACTATTCGTGTGATAGTATAAAGATCTATCAGCATCTCTAAATGCAAGATTTCACGCGGTACAGCTTTTAGATATTTAAATGCAATGAATATTCAATCTCGTGTTGCAATAAAAAAACCTATTCTAAACCCACTCAGAAGAAAAACGCCTTTACTGAGCAAAAAATTTGAGAAGTGGAAGCCCGAACTACGGTCTCTTGTGTGGGACCCTGGATCACCAATCCCACCCTCTACTTTTTAGTAACTACAATTAATATAGATGAAAGATTTTCTCCAACTATTTTTAAATAGTTGTCACTTGTTGTTGACTTGGAAGAAAGTCTTGATTTTAGGAGTAATGATTTGCCCAGTTTTTTCTCAATTTAGTATTATAATATCATTATGAAAAAAGCTATGAATTTAATGTCAGTTATTATTATTTAAATGTGGTCTAGGGGGCTTTCGTAGAGCAAGCCATCTCTGTGAAGTTAAGCATCGCCTAGCAATGCTAGTCCCTGGATGGGTGACCATCAGCATGTGATCTTTACCCCCCCCCCCCCAACTCCGCGCATCGGAGGACAGGTAAAGCCGTCGGTCCCGGCTGCTGCTACCATCATGCAGTACTCGTTAAAAATGCGGAAGGCAAGGGGAAACTACCGCATCATTCTCTTCCCTAGTACAGTCCATAGGCATTTCCAAGGACTAACACCAGCAGACTTAAGTGTCAGCTGAATCACAAATCATCATTATTTAAATCCTTTACTAATGAGGAGGTGACTTTAGAATTGCACATCTTTATATTTTCCGATAATGTTAATTAAGTTATCAATCAGTTGATAAAGACTTTAACAATTTTCTAAAAGTTATATTAGATATTTGATGAAATCGAAAGTATAATTCTACACCAAGCTTAGTCAAGGTAGGGAAGGAGTCAGTTTCACCGATGAAATCGTTTGTCTGCCAAACAGCTAGATTGTGAGGACCACACAAGCAGATACACTCCAGACATAACTTTCTCCCACGCTGGATTGCAAGTCCGTGATTCATTTTAGTATCACCTGTTTCAAGAATATCGATAGATGGAGTTTTCCCTAATTAGCCAATTGATTTAACCAATAGTTTTTAACCTATGATTTATCGGCCTCGGTGGCTCAGTGGTTGCGTGATCGCCTCTGATGCCCGAGTACGCGTGTTCGATCCCGGCCGAGGACGACGAGGATTTTTCAGGGGTAAATCCTGAGATCACGCACTTCCTTCGGAAGGGAAGTAAAGCCGTTGGTCCCGTATAGTCGTTTGTCGGCTGCACGTTAAAGAACCCTTGCGAGGCAAAATTTGCGGCCCCCATAACGCCGTTCTGAAATGACCATAGCAGTTGAAAAGGACGTTAATACCAACCAAACCAAACCTAACCTATGATTTTAACCAATTAGCAGAATTGTTATAGAATTCCAAGAATCATCTCATCTTTCATTCTTGTGGAGAAAGAGTTAATCAGTCGGTATCGTCCTATCAAAGAGCACAGACAGTTAGAATTAGCCTATTGAAAGACAAATACGCGTAAGTCGGAATCAGCCTGTCAAGGAGAACAGAAGTTCACAACAGATCCGTATCGATGGTAGTAGCGGATACGAGGAAACCGACATAAACTAATTCAACAGTCGAGTTATTAGATTAGCATGTGAAATACCTTCACATAGAAAACATAGCCTATTTGTAGTTGAACAATGAAACCCGAAATAAATAATTATATAGTATTAATCATTTTTTGATGAGGAGATAGTAAACGCGGAATGAGAACAGCCCACATCAATGAACGATAGACGATCAAGGAGCTGCAGCGAAACTCGGGTAACAGTACACTCGAGATGTAGTATTTACAAGACCCCGGGAGGGAGGCATCAAAAACTCTTCTCTCTGAGACGTCTTAATAATTGATTTGAAGTGTTTTTTTGATATTTGAAATTACATTATCTCTAAAGTTGTCCATATTTCATGATTTTTCCCTTTAAATAAATTGTTTCTTATTGTTATTATAAACAAAGAATTTGTGTCCTTATTTGTCCCGCATGTTTAAATTTCCAAGACTCGAGGAGAAATACCACACAACCAATACCAAGAAATTCCTTTGCTCTGACCTTACCAATATCATGCACAAAAGAATTCAGGCTGTTATTAAAGCAAAATGTGATTTTACAAATGGTAAATCAATCATCCCAAAATTTGAAACAAGTGTTAAGAATAATTTCGAAATTTTATTTCCTTGAATGTAATGTATATTACATTTTGATATTTTATGATATTGTCTGTGTAAAATAGCTCTGAATGTTTTTTATTTCGAGACAGTTAGAGATGTTCCAGATATGACAAAGAGTCTACCAAAAAATTGCATATATTACCAGCAATGTGTTAAGTCTGGCATTCTACAGAATACCTAGGGAATGCATGGAATAACTGAAGATTGTAGGCAAAGTATAAAATGGTTTAAATTTCACATACCGTATTTCCTAGCCATTTATACAATACCAAAAGACCAGCAGTCAGATTATAGAATACTTTCGCATTTCACCAAAAATTATTGGACGATGGGAAAAAGGCTAAAACGACTACTAAAAAGCTATGAATGCTGAAAACAACGGCACTATTGAATGCTGAAAAGCTATGAAGAGAACAAAAGTAAGATTTTATCCTTTTAAAAAAGGTGTAAGTGCTATTTATTTTATGTCGCGCATTCTGATTTGCCCATTGGACATGGAGGACAGCGATAGGATGCTGAAAGAATTTTCACACAAATTTAAACATTACTCGTCATGATATTAAATTGTACACTAACCTTTGTGAGCCAAGCCAGAAAAAATAAACCATTAAGGAATGACATAACCAAGTACCGAAAGGTTAAACTAAACCATTCGCGGAACCATATTTTTAAACCGCCCAATGATAACATTGTAAGTTTCTAATGGACCATTAGACACCATTAGACCATGTACCTTTGAACCAATTTCATTCCAAGTTGTTTGATATATTACATGCCATATTTTAGCATTGAAAGTTCAATGAACGATAATGGTTCCACTAAACCAGGTTCCTTGAAACCAATTTCGACTATCATTAATTTTATATTATATTCATTCATTATACTTCATTCCAAGTCGTTTGATATATTCCATGCCATATGTTATCATTGAAAATTTTTAAGGGTGTCATAAGGGTACCATTAGAGCACGTGTCATTGTTTCGATTACAACCATTTTCAAAATGGTTCATTTCTTGAACCATATTTATCAATTAGCGAAAATAGTAATTAATATCCGCTTCTATCTCGTCATTACGATTTGTTTGATATATTACTTAATATATCTCACCATTGAAAATTGCTAGGTGGGGTCGTGAAGGTACCATTTGTGCACGTGCTATTGAACCGATTTAGATAATATTTGTGGTTGGTTCGTGCCATGAACCATATTCATCGACTGGCGAAAACAGATTTTAAAAATCTTTCATAGCCTCGGAGGAGTTAGCGTTACAGACAGACAGACAGACAGACACGTTTTCCCACATTGATAGCATAAACCACCTTTCGGTACTTAATAAAAAGTTGTCAAAAAAGGTATTGTGGTCAAGCTTATTATAGTGTTCAAAAGACTGATTTTATGGACTTGAAACTGCAGAAGGAATCTTGAAACAATTGTATGTGATGTCCATGACCACAAAATAGCTCTTCGACCTGCTGCTGCCACTCAGTACACATGACGCGATCAAGGAGGATTCGTGAAGTGCAAATGCAAACTTGCGTAGAGTAAAATAAATGAAAGTTAATGCAATAAAAAGAAATTATTAAGAAAAAACAAAAATATTTATGCTTATTTAGGCCAAAATTCTTATTTTACATCGCTCCATTCTTTCAAATTACTTTTTAATATATTTCAAATAATATTACTATTTAACTACTTTGTAATCTAATGTCATATCAATGTCTTGATTTATTGCAGTTCGTGGCTCTATTATATTTAACATCAGGCATACTAGGATTAAAATATGCCGCCGATATTGAAAACCATTCAGTTGAACCAAGAGTCAACCCGGAAGAAAGAAAGCAACTAATAATGTGTGAGAATATTTGTTCAAATTCAGAAAATGAATTCACAAATTATACTTAAGCTTTCGAGTCATCACCATTAAGTTCTTAAAGAAAACATTCCAAATATGTCATTTCATTTTTTAAGAGTCCTTAAAAGCATATTTCAATTCACGTCTTTAAATTTTTCTTCATAAAATAGCACTCAATGATATTTATGCTTCTTTGTAAGTTAATATGGAAACCATTTCTTAAAAGACGCTTGTCAAAAGAATTAAGGGTTACAAATTTTAGATGTGAAAAAAGCACAGATTAGATTACCTGTAAGGATTTTTATTAACAAAAACAATGGATCATTGAAGTCATGTAAACGTTTTCTTTCTGCAACAATATGAAATGTGGTGCATACTCCACAACAACAATGAAAATTGAAACGAATAAGACCACCTGTGAAGGATTATTGCCAGTTAATAAGAGGTTAGCCTCCCGCAAGCTTAATTAGCGATTGGCACAGTTTAGGCATGCTCCAGGAAACGTAGCCTGCGGATGGATGTCTGCTTACTCTTCAAGGAGACTATCCTGTAGTTAGGAGTACAGTAGAAGTATTTGGGCTATCTATCAAGCATAACTCATACATGTTCAAGGGGGACCAAGTTGGCATCGAAGAACGGAGATGTTGTAGTCCTCAAGGAAGCTTTTCACGGTTCTAGCGACTTTAGGAAAACATTTTCACCTGCAGCTAATGCAGAACCTTATAATTGTAACTTCGAGTTGTCATGGAACCATCTCTGATGATAACAAGGTCTGTTCTAAAGTGCTTGTTTCCTGGATCGGATGAAATCGTTCCTCTACACGTAGCTATACTCACATACGACCAAATGTCTGTGAACAAAACATTTCGCCAGGGATGTAGTTGCCAAAGAGAAGTCTTAAACGACGGTAATGTCTTGATAGCTGGGACATTCTTGCAGGCCGTCTTTACGTAAGACCAACTCTCAAAGTCAGTTCCTCATGGTTTGACCAGAATATTGCCGTGATAAAGAAACACTTGTTCCACTGCGAATTAAGCGGCAGATGGTGGTAGTGGAGTGATGATTCTGGGTGCCATTGGAAGCAATGGAAAGTTGAAGATTCACATTATAGATGGGCATTGCACAACAGCTCCATATAAAGATGATCTTCACAATGTGTTCATCCGTTTGTGCAAAGTTTAGTTTAAGCAAAAACCATGGATTTAGCAGCAGGACAGTCCTGCAATCTATACTGCACGAGTTGTGAAAGCCTATTTTGAGAGCAACAACATTTCTACTTTTGCTTGGACTGCTCGAAATCGAGATCTCAATATTATTGAGAGTGTGTGGCATCTCACGGAACAAAAAATTTACCAAAACACTCAGTACAAATCTCGAGAACAACTAATAGCAGCCATTCAGAAAGCTGTTAAGCCAAATGTTCTTAAAAGCTTATTTAATTCTATTTCAGGTCTTTTGTCAAAATGATCTCAAATATCAAAATAATTCATTAGTTAAGGATGTAATACTTTTTTCCTATGTTATACAAAAGTGGTCCAAACTTTTGGCCAGTCTTATTTTGATTTTAGGTAATAAGAAACCAATAACGCAGAAATAAATTTGTTTCTTCCCTGAATATTGTTTCATATTTACTTAGAGTTGTAGGTGTAAAACAGTTTTCGTATAAATTCAGTTTTTCTTGACATTACTGGTTGGTCCAAACTTTTGGCCACCAGTGTATAATAGCACCTCGTAGAATCATTGTCTAACCATTCGGGCTAACGGAGGCAATGCTGTCATTGTCATTGCTGTCATTGTCATTGCTGTCATTGTTTGTCATGCTGTCATTCGGGCTAACGGAGGCCCTACAACATACTGATTCGATGTTTCTACGAGGGCGGCCCGATAATAAAGGTACAGGTCAAATTATCCAGGGCATATTCAAAGAAACAATTGTCGAAACAAATGTCATGTATACTCAAAGGTTTGTTTATTTTTCAACATAGTCGCCGTGAACATTTAAGCATTTGTCCCAGCGCTTCACCAGTGTAAACATTCCTTCACGGTACGTTTCTTGTCCCAAATTAACAGATATTGTCGAACTTCAGCTTGCAATACTTCTTGGTTAGGGAATCGTCTTCCCAATAAAAAATTCTTTAGAGGACCGAAAAGGTGGAATCGGACGGGGCGAGGTTCGGACTGTAGGGGGGGGGGGTGCTCTAGGATTTCCCCACTTCCTCGCTTTCAGCGTGGTTCGAAGTGTGAGGTCGTGCGCCATCATGCAAAAACCTCACTCCAGCGCATGATTGTCCTGGTCGCTTTTGACGAATGGCTTTTCGCAATTTTTCCGGGGTTTCGCAGTATCTGTCGCTGTTAATGGTTGATTTTGGGGGGAGAAAATTACAAAGCAAGAGACCGTCGCAATCCCAGAACAGAGTGGCCATTTTTTTTCGCTCACGGTTCAATTTTGAATATTTTTGACGGTGGTGATCCAGGATGCTTCCATGTCGTGGAGTTTCTTTTTGACTCGAGGATGAATTCTTAGACCCATGTCTCATCTTCCGTAACTATGCTTTCCACAAAGGAATTGCCTTCAACGGGATAACGCAGGAGATGATTCATAGCAGTACCCATTCGCTTTGTTTTGTGCTCGGCTGTGAGCATTTTTGGAACCCAGGGACAAAACAGTTTACGAAAGTTTAAAGTCTTCAATGATTTCGTGAACAGTGCTTTTTGGAATACCTGTCATTCTTCGATCATCAAGACGTCAACAATCTGACAATTTTTCGCCGTGTATGAGATTGGACGCTCTGGATCATCAAGTTCCGTCCTCCCTTCTTTAAATTTCTTATACCATATGCTAACTTCTTTTCGGCTTAAAACGTTCTGTCTATAAACTTTAACCAACCTGCGATGAATTTCGCTTTGATTTACTCCTTTAGCTTGGAGAAATCTGATTACTCCTCGAACTTCGACTTTGACATATTTGTCGATAACACCGGTCATTTTGTCAAATTGCTGTACGCCAGGCATTGACTCAATGAACGAACCGTTTTAGTGGTAACTACTACCGACATGAGCACATTATGTATGCATGTGACGTCGTAGCTGCGCGCACAGGTCTCCCATGTACCTTTATTATCGGACCGCCCTCATAATTCAATGGCCTGGGAGTGTAGCTAACTTTACTCAATAACATAAGCTTATCAAAATGCCAAAATCAAAATTTAAAAAGTTAAGCCAGAAGTAAAATTTAGCGCTGCATTTGTAATTTTATCAATGCAACATGATGCTAAATTTATGGATAATCCGTTCCATCTAAAATATTAATGCCTCTTCTTCCAACTATACAAATTCAGCAACAAACATTTATATATAGCATAGAATAGCAAAATTCCAAAAATTTATATTTCTTTGATTTTAGTCTTTAGAGCATATGCAGGGACTAGTTTTGTGTGTTGCGTCATCAGCTTCATCATCTTCATTTGTCTCGTCATCGCCATTCGTTCAGTAAGAATTTTTTTACAATATCTTCCGTTTTATCTATTCATAAAAATAAAATTTCTTAATGTTTAGACAAACATAACTGTATCGATTATTTCACTCCTTTCTTTTTAATCAACTGCTACACTTTCAATATTCAATTAATGTTTGTGGACACTAAATGTATTCAAAATATTAATATCCTAAAACCAGCGTCCATTTTGATCTTCTAAAAGTACAAAATATGATTTCAAATAAAATCACTTGCATTACTATTTGTACGGACTTTAGGAGCATTATTTAGAAATTACCGCATTTTCGTGTCAATAATCCGCGGGGTATACAGTTTTTTACATAACCGATGGGTGCGGGGATTTAGGTGGGTGCAGGTTTATTTATTTATTTATTTATTTTAAATAACGGCGAATTCGAAACTTTCCCGATCGCTCTAGTCGCCATGATAGAATACACTAAGAAAATTTTGCATCAGAAGGAGTCCAAAAAACTAGTAATTCATAGCTTCACAGGGAAAGTAATTGCTAAAATTAAAGCAACTATCTAAAACCTTCTCTTTTGCAAAAAAATTTTCAACAATAAACGACAATAAGTAATATCATAATCACAGAAGGGAAGTAGTGAAACTTCCTTATGCTTATACATCGACATAGAAGAAAATAGTTTATCTTTTACTGAAGATTTAATGCTTATATGAAACAAATTACTATATGCATTTCTTTATTAGAGTTACAAGTATACTAAAAAATTTAGTTTACAATTTTTGATGAGATATTTGTAGAAAAAATTGCAACCAAGCATTAAAGTGTGCAGTCACTCCGAATTGTCTCCGCAGGAGTTTGGTGAAACTGTGGCGCTGTTGCAGATTTGGCTCCAATCACAGGAATTGTTTTGCAGTTTGGGTCGTTTATTTAATTTCATTTAAAAGATATTGTAGAGCTAATATTACTTTTTTTTTTTGTTATGTAGTTAAATAAATTGTTAATGAAAGTAAATATATTTAAAAAATAAATTGAATAAAAAAAAATCAAATAGATGCATAATCATAGTACTCTCATATCATGATTATGGTACACAAAATGTTTCTTTAAATTTTTAATTAATTTATTAAAAAGAAATGAACACAGCATGGTAAGATTCTGTAAAAAAAAATGACTTTTTGGATAGGGTGAAAGTGATAATAGGGACTTAGAAGACGTCTTATATACAGGTACTTATAGAGGGGGGGAGGGAAGAAAAATGTAGGGAGGGAAAGCCAAAGACACTGAAAGAAGCTGTAGAAAGCCCCTTGACAAATTAGAGAATAGTTGGAGGGAGAGAGGAGTGGGGGAAAGGTAATGAAAGAATGGTGCATTTGCGAAGGTTAATGTCATTATAGGGTCTCTAATTGATTTCTTTCTTTTTTTTATTACGGAAGTTTTTATGAAGAATATAAAGAGTAACGTCCTGTAAGAAGTGGCCACGAGAATTTAAGTGTTTAGCGACTCTATTTTGTTCACCCTATATTTTGTATTATATCCAGACTAGTTTTTATTTTCTTGCTAAAGAATTGAGGAGAATGTTTGAAGCTTGGAGCCAAAACAGCAGTAGCGCCATCATGCGGTGGAACACAGGGAACTACGGAGTTTCACTACTTCCCTTCTATGATTACGGTAATATAAATAAGTGACCTTTTTGAGAGGTCACTTTCGTATTAGTTTTTGGCGATGGATAAATCAGCTAAAAACTGAATTAATGTACTGTATATTGCATATGTTGTATAATTAAAGTATACTATGATGTATATTATATGCTAATTTTTTTTGAAGTTCATGAGGATAGTATGCAACTTCGTCAGAACGAAGCAGTTTTGAAGTTACCATATTTTTTGAGAAGTACTTTCGTATTAATTTTTGGTAAATTTCAGTATATTTTCGTGAATTTAGTTCACGAGAAATACAAAAGTGCAGGGCTTATAATTTTTTTTTTGTTACATAAAACGACAAATTCACGGGTTATTCAGGGGTACGGGTTTTTCTCGATCGCGGGTTATTGACGGTACAATCTGATAACATGCCATAACCTGTAATCACCATTTTATTGTAACTTTTAATAAGGACTTTTAATACATCTGAGGTTAAGAAACATAAATAATTTTTCTTTATATTTACAAATTCTCTTTAGAAATCTCCTGGATTCGTCCTTCCATTTCTCATCTTTAGCATGATTGAAATCGTCCTTAGCTGTATTACTAACGTCTTCGGCCTTATAGGAGGCGTAAGTGGAATAAGAATTTTTGCCCATTATCTTTGTCCAATGTAGAAACATAAGTAAAAATAAAACAGTTTACTAAATTAACGTAATATTAAATTTCAATAAACACTTCTATTTTTATTTTACAGAACTGGTACGCAATTGGTGGTCTTTTAATTGTTGCCCTCCAAGTGAGTCTTTTATTAATTTATATGAGAGCTGAGTGAAAAGTAATATCAACATTCTAAATTTAAGTAAAGACGATCGCGACACTCTATGATGCGAATCAATATCGAAAACTCTTGGAGTTTATGGCTGTTTGCTTGGGACAAAAGAGGAAGCGTAACATAGTAAAACACAACTTAAGTGCTATATTAAATTAACCTAAATCATGTTTACGAAGGTTGATCCGGAGGGAGGCTGAAATCTGGGAAACATATAGCACCATATTTCGAGATTTGAATCTATTTGGTCTGTTTCCTTTCATCTGGGAGCAGCGTTTTTCATATTGTAGAGGTAATCCGGAATAGACTGGACTATGAATGGAAACGGATCAGCTGAGGGCATTTAAGTTCTTTGAATATTGAAGCCCAGTTTCATTCTAGCCCAGTAAAATATCATGTTATCAGAACTTCATTCCTTCTATGTGCCATGTTACAATAACGCAATAGTAAAAATGCAACTTTGGTAAATGACGAATTCTGTTGGTAAAATGCGCCTAAGACATAGTTCGTGAAGCTATTTGATATAATTTATATGAAATGGGCTAGTTTATATTTTGATAATTCATAACCTGCTGCATTCGTAACTTAATATTACTTTGTATTCACCCGTCCCCATTACTTTTCACTCAACCATCTGTGTTAGCACAATAAATTAAATTTTACAGAAATGCATAGTTTCTTCACTAATAGTTGTATATTTTTTGCTTTTGCAGATTTATCTTTGGATTGTGGTACTAAATTTTTACAGGCAGTTAAAAGACAGAAATGTATCCACAATTAAAGCTTAAAACTTATAAAGAACTTTAAGAAATCAGATTTTTCATTACCACTATTTAAAAAAAAATCATTTTAAACCCATTTAAGAGAATACGAGATCCCAAATGCAGACAGCTGTGAAAAAAAATTGCGAATTTTATAACTAATTAGTTATGATACGATGAATGTATTATGAATTTCATGCATTTCATATTCCTGCATGTAAATGAAAAAAGAATTTCTAAGTTTTAAAGGATATTGGCGATGAGTTAAAAAAATCAATTCGTTATTGCTAAACTTTTTTCTTTAAAATGACCCCATGTTTAAATATTTCTTGGGAATGAAAAGTTTTTTGGTAAAGCTTTTATTTTCAATATGTTAGACCAATTTCTAATTTTTTCTAATGAAGGACCAATAGCTTTTTCAAAGATAATTTACGCATTCCATATAAGCTTCGTAACAATTTAATCATGTTGGTATACTTACGTCTATAGATGACATTAGACTGAATAAAATTGTGGCGTTATTAAAAAAGGATGAGATATTGGTCTTAAATTTTTACGCAGTATCACACAAAACAACAGAGAATTTAATCCAAATTATACGGACTAATGTTTATAAGAACTTGTTTCAACCTTAAGAAAAGCCCAATCCATCCCTTGTTTTGATCAATTAGTTTAGGACCATTCGGTATTTAAGAAGGATTGATTCTTATTTTGGAAGAAAAAGGAAGAGTTATTGCAAATTATTATAATCGTATTTATTACCATGATTCGTAGATACCATTTGAAATTTTTATGAAAAATGTTCAATAAGTTTCAAAATGTAATTTTATAGAATTTGACGTTCTGAACAAATAATTAAGATTAACAGTTTGAAATATAAAAAAATATTATAAATATCGCCTAAAATTGTAATTATATGAAATATTAAAATTGAGGATATCGATGGTTAAAACTTAACCCAATAACAAATCACTATACAAAGATGTGAATAGCGTCTTTCTACAATGTACACCCTGTTCCAAAAGCGTTTTCACGTAGGTGAATGATGTTCGGCTTCCTTGCAATACATTAAACCAGTGAGATTAATCGGCTCAAGCAAGAAGTTGAGTGATTCATTCATTGTTTCTTAGCAACCAGGATATGTAGGTATAATAAGTGATGTCAAACTGTTTAAATTGAAATCTGATTTTGAGCTTTATTAGGAAAGTTTTCCTTTATTATTAATAAATCAATGCATATTATTATTATTTTAGCACAAATGCAGTATAATACGTGAAAACTACACGAGGAAGTAAGCGATAAGTTAGCAAAGCATTCTCAACGGCGAATACAAGACTAAATCATTACAAGTTTATCATGAAATAATCAGTAGTAGAAAATAAACTTTTAAGTTTTCTTCAGATTTAACAAAATAATAGTCTTCTAAAATCCTATTCAACCATCTTCAATCAAATTAAACCACCTTCAAACTTTGTAATTACTCATATATTTGTTCATGACATGTCATTACGAATCGTTTGATATATTATATGCAGTGTCTTTAAATTGAAAATTTCCAAATGGTACCAAAACGGTATCACTAGCACAGGTATCCCTGAATACAAATCGACACATCTAACTTCGAGCATAATAATAGATAGAGGGATCACCCTATTCATTGCAAACGGAAGCCAGTGCCACCAAAATCAATTACCTTGTGTATCAGCTGTGTTGTGACAAAACATTCCCTTGTGATTACATATTACATGTATTTTAGCTTTATTCGATTTTTTTCTGATGCCGCTCATTTTTAAGTGCAGGTTGCCTATTATTTAATAATAATTACTGATACTTTACAATATTATTTCTTATTAAGCGTCCTTATTAACGTTATTTTATATTTAAAAATGAGAATGTACAATATTACGGGGGTTATGATCGGTTAAGAACAAAATGTTTAATTTTTTTTTTAATAATTTGGCCTATTTTTATGTAAATAGTTATTTAAATTTAATTCACAAATTTTATATATCTATAAAAAATTAATTAAAAAAATGATATCCTCCATCCAAAAAGACAAAATGTTCAACGAAAATTCTAATAAAAATATTGAAAAAAAATGAAAAAAAGAAAAAAAACAAGATAAAATTGTTTAATCTCAAAAAATAAAATAAATGAAAATTATTTTAAAAATGAAATAAAGTATTCGAAATTAGACACAGTAATCCGGTGTAACCTGCTTTCAGTAAATGGTGGAGGCCACATTCAACATGTAACTAATTTTAGTAACGATTAAAGACTTGTTAACCTGTGTCTAATTTCGTATAGGAATATTGCATAGAGCGCCATTCCATGCTGGTGGTAAGCTTTTGAACTAATTTTTTTTTTGGTGGTTATGAACTTCCCATGCCCTTTTGTATAATATTACCAAGTATTATAGCTTTTGGTCCAGTAGTTTTTTTTTTTTTATGGCCATGTCAAAATGGAACTTTAATTATAAAGACCCTGTATATCTGTAAGACCATGGCAGCTGAAAAGGACGTTAATACCAAACAAACCAACCAACCTATTGTATATCTGTATATATAAAAATGGATGTTGGTATGTATGAGATTGATAATTCCAACATCGTTTGACCGATCAGCATGAAATTTGGCACATATATTTTTTCATGGTTTTTATACTATCCATTTTACTTTAACTCTCCACTAGATGGCGCTGCAGTACATCATTTAACCAGCAACGCGTGGCCGTATTTTTTTTTTTTTTTTTTACACTCAGCATGAGCCAGAAGGCCTTTTCCTACACTCCTATTGTTCCTTTCAGAGGGGCGTCACCAATGACTGTGTTCTTTTATTCACATCATTGGGCGTCTCACAGAGGAAGACTGACTAAAGTGGCTAGAAAAAGACACGAAAGAGCTACCGTACTCTTCTTTGAGCTACCGTACTCTGACAGAACGGATTTAATTTTTATCAACTGATTATGGTCTAATATGAGAACACTAACAATCAAAATTAAAAATAACATAATTGTAATAAATGATGGGTGTAGAAAAAAAAAGGACGAGGAGACATACGAACCCTGGAATAAAAATAATAAATAAAATATAAAATAGACGTTTATTAGTAAAAGCAAAAGAGAAATAAATTGAAATGGTAGAATGGCATATTCACACAGGCCACCCACTTATCATGAAAAGAAATTAAAAACGAAAAAAAAAAAAAAAGGAAATTTGCGCGGTAGCGGAGGGGGGCGCGATTAGGGAATTTTGAGGGAATTCATAAAAAAAATATTTATAACTCAAAATTGGCTCATCAGAGGCAAACAATTTATTTACAAATATTATTCGTCTCAACGAGAGGAGTTCATACATGTTGAATTAAATGTCTTTGGTCATTAAATTTCTTCATTTGGGGGTGGGGGGGATTTTTCTCTGAAAAGACTTACCAATTTTCATGAAATATATGTCAATACATAGTTTAAGGAATTCTCTGAAATCTACTTAAATCTCATAAATCGAGAATGTAAATTAAAATGTTGAAAAAATTCATTTAAAGAAAAATTTAAAAAAAAATGGATTGAGAATTATACAAAATAGAATTAATTATATATAGAATATAAGTTTTTAGACTTCATGACATTTTAATAAGATGTAGCAATTTATATAGATTTAAAAAAATTCTTAGAAATTCTTAAAGTAGAAAAAAATTGATAATAAAATATATAAATTTAAAAAAATTTAAATAATTTTATATATAGAAATGCAATTAAATTTTAGTTTTCTTTCTTTATTGAGTTGAGATTGATTATAATGATATGCATCATTAAATATTTATATCAACTAAGTATTAATGGTAATTTTAATGTGTAAACACCATCGCAGAGAACACCATTAGTAACGTGCTATAACATGGACCAATAGGAGAGTAGGAAATGGCCTATCATCCATGCATTACGTCATCATTAGATTGGAGGGGAGGGGTTTGAAAATGCTGACGATTGACGATGGTAGATTTCGCTGACGTCAGCATCAACGAAATGGGGTCGACGATATTTATAAATGATGAAACAAATTTAATCAACAATTAATTATTTGAATGACGCATTCAAGTTTTGAATTTCAAAGCGGACAAAAAATATAAATTTCCTTTTCATTTTAATTGTATCTTCTTTCTGTTTTTTCTTTGTCAGTCACTTATCTAAGAAAAGCGAGGCCCGTTTTTTTCTTTGTCAGATCACTTTTGAGTTTCAGGGCCTGTCTTTCTAGTTGGCTTTGTAAGAAAAGCATGCGACGTGGCTCTCATACTTTTTTTTTGTGCAATATGAATTTGCTGTTATTGTCGCCATGCTATAATCATCCCCAGTAGGTTTCTTCCCAACCCTCTGCCTGTTGTGATGAATAAGGTAGATTACCTGCAGCTCTTCCAGAAGATGGAAAGCAAATGGGAAAGTTTTTGCCACTCTTTCAAAACCTTCAGTTTGGGGCATAAACTGCAAGAGGAATACGGAATTGAATTTCGTCAAATACTAATTTATCTGTGAGTTCCACAAACTTTCTGATGGTTGGATAGGAGAAA
>JAHWFO010049600.1:840240-885839 GCA_023313115.1 Rhysida immarginata
TTGGTAGGCTTATCTCCAGTTATAATATCATTTATTATTTCATTTATTCGTCAAATACCTTATGATGCATTTTGTCCATCGATACAAGGGACGGTTCAGAAAAGAATTTGCAAGTACAGTATCATGAATCTATTAGAATCACACTCTTAATTGGAAATATGATTATGCAAGATTGCACCATGCCTCATTGAAAAGCACCATGCCTCATTGTAAATAATACAGATGAGTGGCTTGAACAAGACTGGAATGAAATGTAACTGTTTTCAGTTTTTTTAATAAAAATTTTTTTGGCATACACTTTTATTTTATTTTCTTTTTTTGAATGGGGGTGGGGTTAACTTACAGATGATGTCATCATCAGTAGGGGGGGATGAAATGATGATAATTGATGACATTAGGGGAGGAGGGGTAAAAAAATGCTGAAATTTTGATGACGTAATACATGAACGAACCCTTGAGTGGCCGGGTCGCTTGTTTGGTATAAATTCCATGAAATAAAATTAATAAAGTAAATAAATAAATAGTTCAAAAAACATTGTACTGCTATAACTGGATGGACTCTTTTGAACTATATATTTACATTACTAATAATATCTCATGGAATTTATATTAAATATACAATAGAAGTTACATTAAATTCTGTAAGTAAGTTAATGTATGTTGAAGATTTCTATGCTCGAAGATCTCTGTTATGCCATGCGAAATAAACACTGTCCCTTCTATTTCTATGCTTGAAGCAACAACTTTCTCATCACTCGATTGGTGTAAGGGTTAAAGTTTCCACAAGTCATGTGGTGCCATGGAACAAGAGGCTTTGGTCCCTCTATCTAATTTGATGCTCGAAGTCTTCTAACTTATTAATTACTGTTATATAATCTTTCATGATATGTCGTTACAACTTGTTTTATATCATACATGATATAACTTAGCATTGAAAATTGTTAGGTGGGGTCATAACGGTACCACTTGTGCACCTGCCATGGAACCGATTTCGATTATCTTCGTGATTAGTTCGTGTCATGAACAATATTAATCGATTGACAAAAACAGATTTTGAAAATCTTTCATAGTGTCACGTGGTTTTCCGGTGAGGACGGAAGTTGACGGCGAAGGAAGAGGGGAGTCGCAGACTCGAGTTTCAGAACGCGTGTATTCTGGAACTAAGATTATTGCTCGAGTTCGCTGTCAACCAGAGACTGTTAAGATAATGAGACTGGACAATTTTCACTTTTCCCATACTAAAATCTGTAACCGTTTTTATTGGTGCCTCCCTCTGGAAAATGTTGCTCAAACTGAAGGGGTTGTTATTATATGACGTGTACCTTTTCCAGTTGCTCCCATCCCACTTCGTTTATTTAACTGCATCTTTATATTCGTTATATTTATTAATTTTTATTTATATATTTTATACAATTAATGGTGAAAAGGAACTTTTCTTTTTTTGGATTTCCATTAAAAGAAGAAAGGTGAGTGAGAATTAATTTTTTTTAAATCACATAAGCAAAGAATGAGTAAAAGTCCAGAGATTCGTTCCCTAATGTTCTCGGATGATATCTAATTCATGCTCTGAATTTATTTGCGTTATTTATGTAGCATATTTCTCTTTATCATTTGCATTAATGTCTCTATGGCCATCTGTTACCTATATTCACAATCACGGGACTTACGTGATTTTTTCCCCGCATGAATTTCTCAAACAATTAATTTCTAAAAAATATGGTAAATCATTTACTTATTACGTATAGATCACACGCTAATAAAATTAAAGCATGAATGCGACAGGACTGACCAATATCATGACCAATATCATCTTAGGGAAGGCTACTCAGTCTGTGCTTATATGATTTAAAAAATTAAATTCTCACTCACCTTTCTTCCTCTAATGGAAATCCAAAACAAGAAAGTTCCTTTTCACCATAACGATTGTTACAATATTTTGCCGCACAAAATTTACTACCTATTTAGGGTTGTTTAGAGTAGAGGAGAGCAAACTAAGCAAGATAGTGGCGAGAATGCTGTCGGCCATCTCTCATTTTCACGCAGCGTTTAAATCAGAGACAGTCGAAGAAACAGTCTCTGGTTTAAATCGAAACAAAAATTGTAAATTCGAAACTTAAAAGCGCCACCTGGATAATGTTGCCTAAGCTCTAAAACAGAAAGTGGTTACACAAAAAATGATGAATTGGGCAGTCTCCTTCTCCGACTGTCTCTGCTGTCAACGGATTGGGGAAAACGCATGAAGAGAGACAGACGGGAGCAAGCTTGGTTAGGAGACGGTGGAAAAAGAGAAAACCGACTGACTCTTCAAATGGAGCTTCAAAGTGGATTGCTAGTAAAGCATGGAAGCGGCCAAAAATTCAAGAAGTAAATTTTCTGGGAATCCGACTTCAAATGTGAATATCTCGGAGTGAATGAAACAAGTGCCCAGTTCATATCATGCACGCAAATGATAAAGGAACTCTTCAGTGGATTTTAATGATATCATTGCCTTTCGGACTGATTATTTATCTCAAGTGAACTCTGCAAGAAATATTAATGGCTGTTCTAATTTCTCAATGCAAAATGACAACCGAGAAATACCGTCGAGAGAGAATGCCGCATTACCTCGTGGGCAGAATGGAGTGAGTCCTGTTGGAGAGCAAGCCACGTTGGATTTAATTACGAGGACTGAAATAGCGTTGATTTCTTCAAGTCTCTGTTGCTAGCTTATTATGTTGCATTAGTTTCAACTACTTAAATTTCCTCGCAGTCATTGTGGTGGAGAATTGTGAATATCTCCGCGTAGTTTTTTGGAAAGCGATTTTTACTCGAGTGGGAGCACGTACCTTGGGAATTTTCCGTTGGGCTTAAACTGTTATCTACAAGATAATATTATAGCTCTCATGCTATTACATTTGAATGTATCTTCTCACCTCATATTTGTGAACACAGGAATTTCCCTGATTAAATTTTTTTCTTATTAAAGGGATAATTGCATATTGACACCCCCAACGTGAATTAGTTATTAATTTTTGGATCCTATAAGCATTGACTTAACCCATAACTTATCTATTATCTGGAGCTGACTTTATCTATTTGTGATTACATGTTTTTCTGCATAATTTCTAAGGAATGGTTTTGCATACTTCGTAGTTTTGCCGTTGGAGCTGCATTGGTGATTCGGCTGAGTTTCATCGATCTTTACTACGCAGGCATTGAGCTGAGTTGTTTTCTTGTCAGCAGACTTCAACTATATCGTATCCGCAGTGTTCTTCGCAGTGTGGTTTATCGGCGGGTTACCCACCTGGGCTCTAATCATTCTTCCGCTGCCAAATTACTCTGTATTTGTGAAATTCCGCTGCCTTGTACGAGGTCATATTGAAAAGTAATGCCTCCATGGCTGTAACTTTTTTATTTTTCAACCGATTTTCAAAATTCTTTTCATATCTGATACTTACATTTGTCCTCTACGTAATGCACTATTCACTTTTCGACATAGTCCCTATCCCTTTCCACGCACTGCGCCAACGCGTGACTAGTCGGGTGAACCCGTCGGAGAGGAATTCCGGGGTTGTTGTCGAAACCAGGACCAAACGGCATGTTTCACCTCGTCGTCAGAACGCAACTCATACCCCTTAAGGTGCTCTTTCCTCTTTGGGAAGTGGTGAAAGTCGCAAGGTGCAAAGTCTTTCATTTATGAACTGCAGCTTTTCATCTTTGAACTGTAGGCGCTGCAACCCCCTCTGATGTGTGGCGTTCGTGTGCGGACGGGCGTTATCGTGCTGCAGAAAAGGATCCAAAACTGCCATTCAATCCACATGTCGACGCCAACCCCGGAATTCCTTTCCGACGGGTTCACCCAACTAATCCACGCGTTGGTGTAATGCATGGAAAGGAATGGGGAATATGTCGAAAAGTGAATAATGCATTGCATAGAGGACAAATGTAAGTATCAGATACAAAAAGAATTTTGAAAATCGGTTAAAAAATAAAAAAAGTTACAGCCATGGAGGCATTACTTTTCAATATGCCCTCGTATTTGTTTTGGAGTCATTTCCACAAGAATAAACTTCATTTCTTTTCATATTTTAAGATTCTTATTCACTACTTATTCACACACGTGACACTTAGGCTTCGAGAAGATTTACGAAGAGTTACGGATGAACAGACAGATAGACAGAAAGACACGTTTCCGAACATAAAGCACCTTTCGGTACTAATAAGGTCAGATCAATTTGGCGTTGTTGATTCGTACAGTTATAAATTTCTCATAATGGCCTAGTATTGGTAGGAATAAAGAAGACTAGATTTGTTCTTGATGAAGAAACATAATGTTTTATTACAGTAAACAGCTTGCGTGCTAAAATTTTAAAATTGTACTTCCTTGTTTTTAAATTCAAATTGGCTCTGTTGATGATGGTACATATCAAAACATCATAAAATATTGTATTTCTTAATTAAGAGCAAGTCTACAACTTCTTAAAGTTATTTGAATCTCCTAAAGCTGGATACGTAAAGGTAAATTTAGATTAGTTTGGATTTTGAAAATTGCGTAAAAATTAAAGGAACGGAACTCAAGCATTGCCATTTAAATAAGATATATTTATGTCTGGAGAGTCCTTGGCATATATTTTTTTCTTCTTGCGATGCTTTACTTGTAAAATGACCTTGGAAAAAAGTGCTAAATAAAGTTTGATTGTCAATTTTCAGTTTAAGGAAAAGAGGAAGATCCGAGATTTTAATTATTGACAATTGCATGCATGTATTTCTATTGCCTCCTATACTAGCTTAATTTACGGGAAGTTTATTCTCGTCGGTGTAAGGCAATTGAGCTCTGTGTTTTGGAGTAAGAAAATTTTTTTAGAAAAATACGAAAAATTTTAGACAAATTTTTGTGGTTAAATAGGATAATTCATTCGGAGTGTTCAAGTTATTCAAAACGTCAATGATTTATGTTAGGCTGTAACATACAAATGAAAGCAAACAAACGTTTAATAAGAAACTAATTCTTTATTTTTCTTTAATTAATAAGAAAAAAATCAGAATATTGAAATTCTGCCATCATGTGCCAAGTGAACAACTTCTGCGGTAGATGCAGTTTAAGGAGCGGAGCTATCACTGCTGCCGTTGTAACTTTCGTAAGTGAGATTATTACATTTCTTTTCTTTGTAAAATTTACTTCTTCATAGAAAAGTTAATATTTATTTAGATAGTTTATAGAGAACGTTAAGTTTTCGCACTAACATGTGCACAGAACTTTATAAAAAACATTCCCGCAAACTTCTCTTTAAAAAAAATTCTGTCTAAGATACATAAAGTAATCGGGTCACGAAACTGTGGATGTAAAAACAAAAAAAATAAAGAAAACACTTTTCCACAAATTAATTTTAATGCACGTATGTACATTTCGAGGACTACTTCCTCATCGTCAGCGTGATAAGGCAGAAACTGACCCCTCGCAACGAGCGCAGAGAAAGTAAGACAGAGAGCCGCCGCAGGGTCACCAGTCCACAAAAGGAGTCGTTCAAAGAGAGAGGGGAAGGGTTGTAAACGAGAAGAAGAGAGGCAAAACAAACTCACGTGGTCACCGTATGCGCAACTACTACACGCAGTAAACCACCTCTTCCTTCAAAACACCTCCCACATCCTCAAAACAATACTTAATGCCAAGAATCACACCAGCGGCGATATCAGTCCCAATCCCCCACCGGCTGCACGGGGACAGCTCATATAAATAGATCATGGATACAAAATTTTTAGGAAATAATATATACTGAACAAACAAAAGAAAACAGTGATTAATTGAGCTATCTGTAGAAAACAAACCAACCAGTGACATCCATAGGACCACGGTCTAAGTTAAGCATTTCTTTGGGAGACTTATTTATGATTTCCAGGGATTCAGCAAGATTAAGTAATTTTGGGTGCCTTATAGTGTGTAAAATTTTGAAGGCGTTTTTATCAAATTGATGATTTGTTTTTAGGATATGATCTGCAAAGGTAGAAGTAATGCTATTGCCATTTTTAACATGGGAGTAATGTTCTTTAATTCTTGTATTTATCTTACGCCGAGTCTGACCTGTGTAACACTTGTTAAAGAACAAAAGATAAACGTGTATGAAAATTTTAATCATATTCAGGCATCACGGGATGAATACAAAAGTTACCTTTAACCTCTACAATTACAATGGTGCGCACCAAAGTGGTTGTCATTTGCTTCCAGATTAGGATACGAACGATATACGCCATAAACTGTGGATACCACTATCAGTAAACAACAACACGAAACTACCTTCCACAATAAGAGATTTTAATTATCAAGATATACATTTCGGGGGCAATGCTCCCTTCATCAGTGAGTGATTGACAATCGGCAAACAGAATTTATAAGCAAAAGACAGCTAATCAAAACAATTACAAGAAAAGGGAAAGAAAACAAACACCCCGAAAACAGGAGTGGGGGCGCATTCCGCTTAAAAGACCTAACCTTACTCCGCTTAATGAAACGCACAGTCATTACTTGATAATGAAAATAGAGACAGGTAGCCAGTCCGCCACTGACATCGGATCATCATCGCTGTTTAATACCTGGTTGGTTGCCTTGTTTCTAACAATCTCTAAAGATTCTATAAACTATAATAATCTAGCATCATTACACATATGAACAATCTCAAATAATTTAGAAGGATTATCATGTTTTTCCCCAAAATGTGATCCGCAAAGGACGAAACACCCAGTTTTGCGTTTTTTATGCAAGCAATATGTTCACTCATTCGTTTTGTAACACCTGTTTTTGATCTGCCCAAGTAATAACGACCACATGTGGCGCATTTAAATTACACTCCTGCGCATTCTTCTGCTGGGATTCTGTCCCTTAATAGTATTAGTGCTTTTGAAGACTATTTTTACATCGAAATCTTTACAGAGTTTTTTGAGACCTCTGTTCAATTTTACATTGTAAGGCAAAACTAACACAGTCATCCTTAGCTTTTAACAGCGTAGTAACTTTTTCAATTTTTAGATGATTTTCAATTTTCTGCGCTATTCTATCTACCATTTTTTCATCACCACCATGAAACTTTGCTAAAGTTCTAATTGTTTTGATCGCTTTGTCTTTTTCTTCATACTTGAGTGGCAGCAATAATGCTCTAATGTGCCCTTCTCATCTGGTAGCATATTGGGTTGAATCTGCCAGTTTCTGCGAAGCATATTGGGTTGAATCTTTATGGATATATGCTGGAATGAATCAAACTTTAGATGTGTATAGGACTACATGGTGCTAGGAGAAAGTTAAGCATCCGGCTGCTGCAAATTTTTGGGAAAGTTAAGATCGAGCGGGACTTTTCAAAACAGCTGCACGATGTAGTATTGTCTCGGAAGGAATTGGTGTCCGAATTCGCCAGTTACTTAGAGATCGCGATGAACCGATTCCATCAAGTCTTGCCCGAGTGGGCGGCCAATAGGGAGGCAATGCTACTGCAGCGCTTCCGGAACAGCACAGTGCTGGTCCACAAGAAGGTGCTGATGGTCTCCAAAGTCGTACAAAGATAGAGTACAGTGTGCATTGCAGTCCGAAGAGAAGCAACGTCGGCACCAGGATGAGACCAGCAGTATGGAGCTGCGAGGACAGGTGATGGCCCTTATTGTCGTCCAAAGACTTCCATCAAACAGCGGAGCCAAGTGGTGTAAAATCACCCCAGGCACGGGCTAGTGGCACAACAGATAAATGTGCATGCAAAGACGAGTTAAAAGAGTTACTGGAAATGGTTGAGAACCTCAGCCGATCGGTAGCTCGGCTGTTAGGAGAATGGGCCAAGGCTGCCCGCGCTGCTAGAAGTGGCGTCACGTGTTTTAAATGCGGAATAATAAGACATTATGCACGTGATTGCATGGCAGAAGACGTCAGCCAGTGCAGCTGAGGTAGCAGGAAGTTGCACTGTGGGGAGGATTATGGTACTTAAATCGAAGATAACACCGAAGATCACCTATGGGCTGCCGGCGTGGACCACACCCCTCAAGTTTATACAAAACAGGTTAAAAGTAGCTTGCAATAATATTATAAGAGCTGCCCTTAACTATGGAGACCAATCTACGGGTATTACTAAGCTCTGCAATGAATGCAAGTTGTTTACGTTCGATTCGATTGTCAGCTGGTCGGACCTGCGAGAATTGGTGAAAGCACTAGATTCGGCGATACATCCGGTCCACTATGTCAAAGAATGGCTGTTGAGAAACTGGATTGTAGACAGTCTAAAATGCTACTGATTCAACCGCCAGAAATTATTTCTAATTTTCGGGATAAGTTCTTTCCCCATAATAATCACTTAAACTCTGAAATGAACTTCCCCTAAGTGACTTGTCAAAAATCTTTAAAAGTGATGCAGCGACTTGTATGAATCATCGTCAACTCGCATATGCGATTATCACTCAGTACTTATTTACCCATCAGATGATAAACTAATAATTGACTATACTGCTCACGGGGACACAACTAATAATAATAATAATAATAATAATAATAATAATAATAATAATGATATACATCCCTCTGCCATCCAAGTAGAGAGGTGTTTCGTCGAAGCTATTGTTGCCATATATTTCCACATCAACGCCGCAGAAATTGAGGATGAAATGAGTATAATAAACGATATAGATAGGGTAGTCTCTTTCGAGGAGACACACGTATCTCCCTTCGGCTCCCTATCAAATACAGACGATATGTGTGTTTAGAACTTTTCAGACGCGACGGCAGCTTCCCCTTCTTCTTCCAGAGGGTTGGGGATATAAAAACGCCAGTCGGTCACATGGCGACAGCTTACGACATAACCGAACACAAAGCATACATAAACTCCACTCTTCAGATCAACAAGCACACTGTAATGTGTTTTTTATTAATCGTTCGAAATGTCAACAAAGAAAAGAACGAGTATTGGTCAGAGAAGATAAAGGATATCCGGGCGTCGGAAACATCAGAACAACGGGAGCTTCGTCTACAATATGAAATTGTAGAATTAATGAAAACCAATTTGAGTTATTTAACTTCTTGAGGTTGTTCTGTTTACCTACAACTGTAATTATTTAGGCCTAAATTAGCATTTTATATCTCTCCATTTTTTCAAATTACTTTTTAATATATTTCAAATAATATTACTATTTAATTACTTTGTAATCTAATATTATATCAATGTCTTTATTTATTGCAGTTAGTGGCTCTGGTATATTTAGCACAAAGCGTATTAGGATTTAAATGGGCCGCCGATGTTGATGCAAGATTTAACCCGCAAGAGAGAAAGCAACTAATAATATGTGAGAATATTTGTTCAAATTCAGAAAATGGATACATAAATTAAATTTAAATATTTGGATTATTACCATTAAGTGCTTAAAGGATTCCAAATATGTCATTTCATAATTTTTGAGTCTTTAAAAGCTTGTTCCCGTTTACCGCTTCCTTGGTAAGTCAGTTAATATGGAAACCATTTTGTAAAAGAACACTTCTCAAAAAAATTAACGGGCAGAAGTTCGAGATATGAAAACAGCAAGAAGATATGATGTTGAAGTCAGGAGATGGATGTTTGTTCACTCTTCAAGGAGACTTTCCTATAATAAGGAGTATAGCAGGAGCATTTGCAGCGTTCAAGGTCGACATCAAATTTGAGCTACAAGATGGCAGTAGAAGAAAGGAGATATCGTGGAAGCTTGCCACGATTCTTGCGACATATACACAAGCATTATCATGCACGAGGAGAAAATTTTCAGCCACAGCTAATGCAGAAAGATACATTTGTTTGCAGTACCTCATAATTGTAATGTCGAGTTGTCATGGAACCATGTCAAATGATAACAAGGTCTGTTTTACCATCACATTGAAAGCGCTTGTTTCTTAGATCATAATCGGATGAAATCGTTCTTTTACATGTAGCTATATTCGCACACGATCATTATGTCCATCAAGTGAAAATGTCTGTGAACAAAACGGAGTTGCCAATGTTGGTCTTGTTGTGCAAACAGAAGTCTTAAACGACTGTACTTTCTTGATAGCTGGGACATTCTTGCAGGATGTTTCAACGTAAGACCAACTCTCAAAGTTAGTTCCTCACCAATTAACTAGATTATTGCCGTTCCGTACTTCGAGAAAAGACATATTACAAGGCCCTATCAGTAGCAATGGGATTTTTTAATGCTAGAACTCGCAGAAAACGTTCAAGAGGTGGTGACCCCAGGCCGTCTGTGGACTGTTCCTGTCCCTTCCTACCGTTTGTTTAGCTCCAGATCAAAGGCTGAGAGATTCCAAGCTGTTGTGCAACATGACATTGTGCGTGACCTTCTTGAAGAGGCACACGAGCCCTTGTGGCCTGTGTCTCATTCACAACTTTGTTTCTATAACCAATGTGAATGCTATACTCCAAACTATGCTACATCAAAAAATTAGGGATATTCCTCTAATCTTTGAGGATCCTCTAATTCTTTATCATGAATTTCAACAAGAATTTCAACTTGTTTCGCTGTATTGGAAGTTGACTAACGACTGAATATGTTCAGATGTCTATTTGGATTTTGAATATACAAGGTTATGGTTAGAGCTTCAAAATTTATTTGATTAATCTATTGGGCGGTAAGCTAACTAGTCATACTGATCCCACTGGTGGTGTACCTTTTCCTTCAGCAAATTGTTTTGTTTACAAAAAAACTTTACAGTCAGCTCAAATAATACAAAAAAAGACAGACCCTGTTTTTCTGTGACAATATAAAGTATGTCTAACAAAAACTTACGATTCTACACGACGTCTTTTTTTTTCCACACAAATTTTATTTGCATGTAGGCTAGAAGTCTTGTTGAAGAACCTTCTTCATAAGATGCCCGGTTGATCTGATAAATTTGAAGAGTTAGTTTTAGAACGATTTGTTGAAACTGTCATAGAGTCTTTTTAGCTCAAAGTCAGCCTCAAACATTTAAGTAGGCCATTAAATTAGGCCATTTGGGCACTACTCATTTGGCTTGCAATATAGCTGAACGGATTGAATATCCAGTTAATAAAGAATTGGAGGATATGAAAACAGAAATTAAAGAGCTTTCCTTCCAATTGCAGGAGAGGAAAGGATGTTAGACTAGTGTTGAGACTCTTTGAACTTGATTAATTTGATTAACCTGAGATTTCTTGCAATTGCTCTTAGGAGTAATTGGTATGTAGAATTCGAATCTGCATTGAGATTTTTTTTTATCACGTGACGTTTCCAAGTTATGCAGATAAAGACTGCAATGTTAAAGTAATGGGTGTGATGAGAAACGGCTTAGACCCAGTTTTGTAACTCTCAATTTTAATTGCAACGGGGACTTTGAAACTTAACGCATAATTAATAACTATTGATGTTAGGGTTACTATGTTCCTCCTTTGTAAAAGGAACACAAGACACTTTCCGTGTCCAAACGATTGATGATCAATAGTAGAACTTCTTTTTGTTATACTTTGTTATTTAGCAGAATACTGTGAAATCAATTCAAATTAGCGTGTCTTCAATGTATTTATTCGTTCAATTTCATTAAGACCTATAAATCTTTTATGTACCATAATAAATTGCTATTATCTTTTCACTTTGTGTACCTCTTTTATACACCCACTATTTACCTATCATGTTAGATTGTGAAAGATGCTCTGTATCAAACTTCCCCCAAAGACTTGGATGAGTTGAAAACCCGAATTCAATACGCATGTATAAACATTTCTTGAACAATATTTACTAATGTGCATAAAAACCAGGTGTTACGATTTCAATTAGATGGATACCAAACTGAACATTTTCTGTGATTTTCTTGTGAAATAAAGAAATAAGTTAGGTAAGTAAGTGATTTAGGGATAAACGTGGTGTGTTCTTCAAGTTTTCCATTGCCACTGTTGTTGTATCTTACACGGTTAAAAAGTTACGTTATGATTTGATCCCTTTAAGAGGTCAAAGGTCAAATTTGACATGAGCAACAGATTGCGCATTGTATTATACCAGATTGTTGACAATTTTAATAGATTTGTAGATATTTGGGTGGATCACTTCAGAGTAAAGAACCTGTATAACTACAGATGTGCCCTTGTAACTGATTACGTTATAAATAGAACCATACAGGTGAATTCTCTGAAACACCGTTTTGGTATTTCATGAAAGCAGGTGTACAGCAGCCCTCGTAGAATCATTGCCTAATCATATACATGCTGTCTTTCAGGTTAACGTGGACCTACAACATACAGAATCGATGTTTCCAATTCAATGGCCTGGAAGAGTAGCAAACTTTACTATACGGCATGAGCTTATAAAAATGCCAAAATCAAAATTTAAAAAGTTAAAGCCAGAAGTAAAAGGTCAATATATTGAATTTTGGATACGAATAAGCTCTAAATGAATTCGCTCTTGGTTTATGAATTCATAAAAATTCTTTGCACCCACATAGTTCCACTTGATTTAATGTGCGGCTCCTTATCTTTACCCTAATAAAATTTAACGCTGCGTTTGTGATTTTATCAATGTTATGTGGTGTTAAATATACGGATAATCCGTTCCATGCATGATAATATTGCCTCTTCTTCCAAATATACAGGGTGGTTCAGTCAATTTCTGACCATTTCACTCGAATGACGTGCATTAGGGATAAACAATTGAAAGAATATGAGCGCCATATCCAATTTCTAAATAGTTGGAGTTTGTATTGTTGCAACGGCGCTGCATGAAAATCGTATTGTTGAAAAATGGCGCCCGCTTTATCAACAGAGCAGAAATGCAAAGTTGTCAGATGGTATTTCGAGACAAAATCACCTGTAAACGTGCAAAGAAAGTTCTGGAAGGAGTATAAGTGTCGAGATGCACCAGGCAGGCAAGCAGTCATGGATTTTGTCAAGCAATTTCGTGCCACTGGATGTGTTAAAGGCAAGAAAAAAGGCGGGAGCGAAGCTCGTGTTCGAACGGCCGAAGTTGTCGAAAATGTTCGCACAAGGTTGGTCGATTACCCTACCAAAAAATCTGTTCGCCGCCTATCCACTGAAGAAGGGCTGCCGTATACCATGACGTGGCGAATTTTGAGAAAGGATTTACACCTGTTCCCGTATAAAATCCATGTTTATCAGGTGTTAACAGACACTGGAAGACAGAAGCGACAACAATTTGCGATAGACTTTGGAGCAGAAATAGAAGCCAATCAGGACATTGTGGACAACCTGTGGATGTCAGATGAGGCCTTCTTCCATCTGTCAGGTGACGTTAATAAACACAAGGTTCGTTTTTGGGGTTCCAGCACCCTCATGAGATCCATAAGTCACCTCTTCATCCACGAAAGGTTATGGCTTGGTGCGCGATTTCCAAAAGAGGCATCATTGGTCCGTTCTTTTTTGAGGGCACCGTAACGTCACAGGCTTACCTTAGCATGTTGAAAACCTTCTTCATCCCCGATCTGCGAAGGAAGCGTATACCGCTTCGACATCAATGGTTTCAACAGGATGGGGCTAGGCCTCACACCACTAATGAAGTGCTAGACTTTTTCAATCAGAAATTCGGAAATCGTGTCATTTCAAACAGGTTTCCAGATCGATTCGGGGGTGGCTTTCTTTGGCTCCCTACGAGTCCTGACCTAAACCCATGTGATTTTTATCTCTGGGGGGTTCCTTAAAGACAGTGTGTTCACTACAGCACCAAGAACCCTAGACCAGCTGCGAGAAAGCATCGTCGACTGCTGCACCCTTGTGGATGCAGAAATCCTGGATAGAGTTATGAACAACTTCACCATTCGGCTGCGAGCAGTTCAAAACGTTCGTGGTGGCCACATTGAGCATATCATCAAGACTTTTCCACGGGAATAAAAACTCCGAACTGCCTAAAATACTGAACTGCTAAATTTGTAAACATTAATGGGTCAATAAATCCTAGTACTGAAATGGTCAGAAATTGAGTGAATCAACAAATATTTGCATATAGAATAGAATAGCGAAATTCCAAAAATTTTTATTATTGCTTTGATTTTAGACTTTAGAGCATATGGAGCGACTAGTTTGGTGTGTTGCATCATCAACTTCATCAGCTTCATTTGTCTCGTTATTGCCATTCATTCAGTAAGAATTTTTTACGATATCTTCCGTTTTATCTCATTATAAAAATAAGATCTCTTAATGTCTAGACAGACGTAAGGGTATTTATTATTTCACTCTTTAACAACTGCTGCATTTCAAAATATTAATACTCTAAAAATACCATTTTTATCAACTAATTAAAGTTTTGATCGAGCTTGAAATGATTGGCTCTTCTAAGGAGTACAAAATATAATTTGAAATAATATCACGTGCATTACTATTTGTACGGATTATTAGAAGCATTAATTAGAAATTACAATCTGATATCAAGCCACAAGGTGTAATCTCCATTTTATTATAGCTTTTAATAAGAGACTTATAATAAAGTAGTTCTACGTCTGAGATTAAGAAACATATAAATAATTTTTTTATATTTACAAATTCTCTTTAGAAAACTGCAGGGTTCGTCCTTCCATTTCTCATCTTTAACATGATTCAAATCATCCTTAATGGTATCGGTAGCGTTTTAGTCCTTACAGGAGGCGTAAGTGAAATAAAAAATTTTGCCCATTAACTTTTGGCCAATGTAGAAATATAAGAAAAAATAAAATAATTTAGTAAAATAGCCATATTATTAAATTTCAATAATAACTTTTATTTTTACTTTACAGAACTGGTACGCAATTATTGGTCTTATAATTTTTGCCCTCCAAGTGAGTCTTTGATTAATTTATATGAGAGCTGAGTGAAAAGTAATATCAGCATTCCAAATTTAAGTTGTTGCGAATCAACTTTATGATGCGAATCAATATCGAAAACACTTGGCGTTTATGGCTGTTTGCTTGGGACAACAGAGGAAGCGTACAGAGAAATAACACTTGATTGCTATATTAAATTAACCTAAATCAAGTTTACGAAAATTGAAGTTAGGGAAACATAGAACACCATATTTCGAGAAATGAATCTATTTGATCTGGGAGCAACATTTTTATACAAATTAAAGGAACACTGGTGTCCACAGTTTCTGGCGTTTATTGTTTAACATTTTTCATATTACAGACGTATTCCGGAATAGACTGGACTCCTATGGCTATGAATAGAAACGGATCAGCTGAGGCTCGTTCTAGGCTCAGTAAATATAGTAGTTCGCAGCATCAGATTATTACGAACTTCATTTCTTCCATGTGCCACGTTACAATAATTCATAAATTTAATAGAAATATATATAATATATAAAAATAAACATTTCAATTAAGGAATGTGTATACGTTCCGCGCAGATCGTTGAACTCGCACAATTCACGAAATGCGCAAATTTTTTCTCATTTCATGAATTGTGCAGCTATAAATAACCTGTAATTTCTCTCGTTTACTCATTTCTGCTATTCTACTTGTTATTGCTGTATGCCAATATCAATGCTGCACAGTGATGCATTATGTAAATTCTTACTGCAATTTTATATAATTTTACCTCAGAGTTCCATTCGTAGTGCAGTGACTTCCAAAACTGTCCTAACGTTAGAGAGCGCGATGTTCATCCATCCATTATTGATATTGTATACTTATAATAGAGTCACCAGTGCTTTCACTTAACAACTCAATATCTGAGCATGAAATAAGTGCAATACAAAATTTTTTCAAAGATTATTTTTTATGTAATTAAAGAAAAACTGACCGTTTGTCACTGGGACAGTTTTGATGCCGCGTTATGAATTGAACTCATTTGTATAAACAATATTTATTTAATATTTTATGTAGCCTCCTTTGGCTTTCAACAATGCTGCAATACGTCTAGGCATACTGTCAATTAAATTAATACATGTTTGGGCAGAAATATTTTTCCATTCCATCTTTGTTCTTTCCCACAATTCTTGCATTCCTTTTGGTTCAGTTGGATATTTGGCCATTTGTTCTTTAAGGTGTTCCCACAAATGTTCTACTGGATTGAAATCTGGAGATTGTGCAGGCCACTCCAGAACTTCAATTTCGTTATCTTGGAACCACTGTGTGGCAAGGCATGCTCGATGTTTGGGATCTTTGTCTTGCTGGAATATAATCTCATGTTTGTCTTGTCCATGAAAATCCTATCGGTCCTGGGCATTTCGGTTGCCTGACTTGTTTATTATTGAAATCATGACGCATTATCTTGTTGCCATATCCATTGGAATGTTCCTATTTTGTGTTATTCAGACGTTGTTCCACACGACTTTAAGGGCCCAAATATTGCCCCAAACCATAACACTCTTTTTATTTCCTATTTCATCAGCTCTTGTCTTTGTGCGTTTGTGTTAGTAATGTCAAGCAAATTATCACAGGCGAATGTATAACTGTGGGTTTCCTTATTATTTGGTAATTTTTAATGGGCATACGTCTTTTTAATGCCGTACACAGTGGTGTGATACTACTATCGCATATCGATAAGCAAGACGCCATGTTTATTCGAGCTCCATTCCAGTCCCTGTAACAGTAGGAACCAACTATACAATACATGAAATGAGCAAAAATCGTTGTGCACATTTCACGAAGTGTGCAAGGGTATTGTACAATTTATGAAATAAGCAAAAAATTGCGCATTTCGTGAATTGTGCAATTTCGCAATATGCGCGTAACATATCTCTCAATACATCAATATCTCTCAATACTGGAACACTTCAGTAAATGCAGCTTTTTTGATTCAGAGAAATTTAACAAACTTCACAAGATGAATTCTGCTGGTAAAATGCGCCTACGACATGGTTCGTTAAGCTGATATTTGATTTATATCTCGACATAATTTATTTGAATTGAGCTAGTTTGTATTTAGATGACTCATACATGCTGCTTACGTAACTTGATTACCCACTATATTACTACTGCCCCCATTACTTTTCACTCAACTACCAGTGTTCGCATACAAAATTAAATTTTACAGAAATGCATAGTTCTTCACTAATAGTTGTATGTATTTTTGCTTTTCTAGATGTATCTTTGGATTGTGGTACTATATTTTTACAGGGAGTTAAAAAACATAAAAGTATACAGAATTAAAGCTGTAAGATTATAAAGAACTTTAAGAAGATCAAATATTTCATTCCTACTACTTTAAAAGATCACTAAGAGAATACGAGATTCACAAAATCAGTTATTTTATAACTAAGTTATGATACGAAGAATGAATTATGAATTATTTCATAAGTTTCATATTCCTGCATGTAAATAAAAAAGAATTTCTAAGTTTTATAGGATTTTGGCGATGAATTAAAAAAATCGATTTGTTATTGCTAAACTTTTTTCTTTAAAATGACTCCATGTTAAAATACTTCTTGAGTAATAAAAAGTTTTTAATAAAGCTTTTGCTTTCAATATTTTAGACCAATAGCTTTTTCAAAGATAAAATCCGCATTCCATATAAGCTTCGTAACCATTTAATTATGTTGGTATACTTACGTGTATAGATGACATGAGACTGAATAAAATTGTGGTGGCCTTAAAAAAGGATGAGATATTGGTCTTAAATTTTAACGCTGGCATCAAAAACAATAGAGAATTTAATCCAAATTATAGACCACGTAGAAACTCTCCAATAATGTCAATAATGTATATAAAAATAATCATTCATACCAATGTAGAATGCATGATAGTGAAACCATGAATTGCAGTCCGAATTATAAAGGAGAAAAATTTTACTCTGTTCAGGTGATCCTAAAATAGTAGGTCAAAATCAGAGCAAAAACATGAAAAAAAGTTTCTAAAAACGCATCCTTCAGGAGTTATGACTTATTTATAATCACCTTCGAAGAATACCTATTTTCAAAGTTTTTATCGAACGTATTTACATTTGTGCTTTTTAATTAATGTGTTCAGCGTAATCGAGTATCACAAAAGAACGAAGATAAAAATAAAAATAAGTATATTTTTTGGGGGAGGCCGTGGCCTGGTGGGCTTTCGCTGAACACAACTTCTGTGAAGTTAAACTACATCAGGCACGGCTCATCACGGGATGGGTGGCCATCCGTGATAGTCAATCTTTACCCCCCCCGGCTGCTGTGACCATCATACAGCAGTCGTGAATCCAGGTCCATCCAGGGACCCAACTCGTCGGCCTTTGGCCATACAGGCCCTGGATGGACGCATTGGATCCAATTAATTAATAAAATAAATAAATAAATAAATAAATAAATAAAGTAAGCAAATTTATAAAAGTATTTCGTAATAATGATATCTAATGATTCTATATATCGCTATGTTAAAAGTCTAAGAAAAGGAGCGAAAGTTAGAACTTATTTTTAAATTAGAAATTTTTTAAATTATAAAGATAACTTTAAAAAATAAGTCTAATTTTCATCTCGTGGGGGACCCACTAACATGCTGCGCTTGAACTCGGATAGTTCAAACCCATTTTATGCTGTTTTGGATAGTCCATTGTTAAAATGTGTAGATGACAGCAATGTTCAATATTCATACTTTTGGAATTTGAGTGTATTTTTAACCGCATAATTTTTTTAAACTTGCAGTCTTCGAAAAAATGTTATAGATAAGCCCGAATTACTTTTTGGCGTAGAATTCAAATATGAATTAAAAATGAGGGTTTACAAATGGTTTGGTTTGGTTTGTTTGGTTTTAACTGCCATGGTCATTTCAGGACGGCGTTATAGGGGCCGCAAATTTTGCCTCGCAAGGGTTCTTTAACGTGCAGCCGGCAAACGACTACACGGGACCAACGGCTTTACTTCCCTTCCGAAGGAAGTGCGTGATCTCAGGATTTTCCCCCTGAAAATATCCTCGTCGTCCTCGACCGGGATCGAACCCGCGTCCTCGGGCAGCAGAGGCACCGAGGCCGATGTTTACAAATGGAGAAAAAATTAATCCTTTCTTTCTCTGATTACAGAGCCACCTACACTGAAACTGTTAGCGCCAACTTGTGTCCCCCGTTTATTAGGAACTATTTTTTTCCGTACAATTAGTGCTTCTCGTGATGTTTTGATGACTCAAGATAAAAGCCTCATTCTATAAAGAAGTGATGTAAACTTATTCTGAAAAAAAAATGATGGAAGATATCAATTCAGGCTTGGAAGACTTAGTTCGAGACCTTGTATTAGAATCGATAATTAATTTATATGAATTTCTGTCCATATAAGAACTTCTTTTGGCGGAAGCTCTTAACACCAAAAAAAAATCGCGGGGGCGGCCCCGTTTTTTTCAATAAGAATGACGTCATAACTTTTCGCAGAACTATTTGCAATCCAAGTGTCTATTTTCAGATCTCCCAAGACAAGCTGAAATTATGTCTTCATTTGTAAATTTAAAGGCCATAAATGAAATTCTACAGATAAAATAATATTCCGAATCTATGCTACAGTTCTAAGAAAAGTTGATATGTAGAATTTTACGTTCTGAACAAATATAGGTGAGATGACAGAGGTGACCAGAATGAACATTTTCTTTTAATACAATGTGGGGTCGCAAGTACGTTCGCAATCCAGCGGGTAGGCTTCCCGTTATACAGCCCTGTAGTTATCTGCAACACCCTGTACACGAAACCGTATTATTGTCATTAACATAAAGTGTCTTGCACATAAAACGTGATAGCTCCTGTACAATGTACTTGCGACCCACATTGTATTAAAAGAAAATGTTCATTCTGATCACCTCTGACACTGCTTACAGTTATACACACTTTTTCAGAATCACCCTGTATAAAAAATTATATACATCATCATACATAGAAACAACTGTCTGAGACTTCCTCATTTTATTTTCCTCATAATATTTTCTCTCTCTCTCGTTTTATTTCAAGAAAACGTAGAAATTAGAAAACATGATTCTGATGCTCACAACGTTTTTAATAACCAAATTCTACATGTTTGTAAAATTCCCAAAGGTAGTCAACTGTTGACTATATAACTGCCTGTTGTAATTGGATTTCTGACACGGCCAAAAATTCCTGCAGTGTATTTTACATGGTCCCTTGCAGCCACAATTCGCGCTACGAGCTCCTCTTCCGAATCCACAGAAGTATCGTACCACATAGTCTTCAGATTTTTGCCTGTGATGGAAATTCAATGATAAGGTGCTGTGAGGGATGCATTGCTGCTCATGGTCAACAGTTTGAATACCTTTTGGAATTTTACAAACATGTAAGTATTTGGTTATTAAAAACGTTAGGACCATCATTCTCAATTGTCTCCCTCATTTCTCCATTTTTTTGGAGGGAGGCAATATTATGAGCAAGTCTCATACAGCACTTGTAAGTATGATGTTTGACATTTTTTTAATGTATCAAGGATTCATTTGCAACCCCCGGGTTATTGGCAAAATATATTTAAAAGAAGGTCCTCTACCACCTCTAAAAGTTTGTAACAGATTTCGTAAAAGCCCTGTATACCCTATTCAGACAATGAAAAGAATTAAATAATAATAAATGGAAAAATATCAAATTTACTGTTGTGATTAATTAAAAATGACTTATTAAACTTCTTATGAAAGACTTTGAAGAATTCTTTTTAAAATAGTTAGAACACATAAGTAAACACGAGACTTTCGATGATACTTTATTGTTGACAAGTTATTTTTCCATTTCCATACACAAATTACAGTTTCTGTCATTAAAGAAATTTAAAAGGCGAAAGTTCTTAATTGATTTTCCTTCATTCAATAAGAATTAAGTCATAAATTTCATAGGATGGTGGCAACTGAAAATTTTACAGCTTTTTTATACCAAACTTACAGTTTGTCATAATTTAAAATTTTAAACACTTTACACGATATCTGACAGATATTCAAAAATAAATAAATAAAATAAAATAAAACAAATATCATTCCAATTTTTGTGTTGTGCTTGATTTCCTATTCAGTTACGACAATAGCTTTTTTTTCCGAAAAAAATTTCCCCGTTTATAACGGAAATAGAAGTTTTTTCGCCCACCAGTAAACGTTAAAGTAAAAACCATATTATACTTCCCTATGATCATTAGTATAAAATTAGCATATCTCATAACGGCGTAATGAAATAAACTCTTAGCGGATTCTCTTTATAGATAATTATAACAATTAATTTTGCAAAATAAATAATAAAAAAAAGAAATTAACATATTATTTTGAATATAAAATTTCTAAAATCACTTGAGTTCAAAACCACAATCGACAACGAAATTGCTATTACTCAGTACCAAGCAAACACAAAATATACGCAGTTAACCATCCTGACTTAAGAATACATTCAGGGCGGAGTTGCAACGACAGAAAACAAGCCAAGGTAAGTGCAACTTTGGTGGAATACATTTTTAATTCCATATTTTTTAATTTTATGGACCAAGTATTGAGGATTCCGAGAAGTCTCAGCAGGAGTCAACATCGTTTTAAAAACTTTACATTAATTTGTTTACAACATTGTTTAAACTTAAAATATTATTTTTCACCATAATATCTTTAATACGGATTCTTATCGAGTCTCAGTATCATTCCTGATTTTATAATCATTATTTCTAGCGACTGAACACCTGTGAAAACTTTCAGATCTAATATAAAGAAGTGTCCTAAAGTGAAAAGTTCTGAGTATGTCGCATTTGTTTGGGTTTTTTTTCATGGAATATTAAAAATTTTAATATTATTATTGTCCTTTTAAGATTATATTCGAAAGTTAACAGATGACAATCATTCTATCATTGTCTTTCCGATATATTGAGTACAAATGTGGTAGGATATTCTCTTTTTGTACGAATTAGCAGGTTTTATCCTGTATTAAATTATGTTTCATCATTTTTAACATAGTATCAACATCGAGATATTGAATATTGTATCATCATGTACTTTGCGAAAACCTACTGCGGTGGATGCAGTTTGAAGAGTGGCGCCATTACCGCAGCTGTTTTCTGTGCGGTAGGTGATATTGCAAAAAAAAAAATTTCAATTTCGGTTTGTTTATCCATTGAAAATTATATTTTCCTACGTTCTTAACATCTCAGTAAGTGTGCTGGGAGGAAAGGTCAATATTTAGTGGGGTATAGAATGAGTTATTGTAAGTCATAAAGTTTACATAAACATGCAATCTTTTATTAATGATTTCTGAGATACAGCTATTTGAAATTAGATGCAAAACAGATGTAATCTGGGCACTGAGTAGTATACCATTTTCATGTAAGCTGTTAAACATGTTTGAAAATACTTTTCGGTCTATAATCCAGCGCTCAGGAAAACGGCAACGATATACACTATTTGTGATCAAAAGTTTAGGGACACATCTCTTAAATCATGGAATGTGCCAAATGTCGCTTAACAATAGCATTCAAACAGGCTGGTTTTAGAAGTGGAAAAAGTGTTCTAGATAATATATTTATTTTGAACAGTATAATAGAATTAAGACTTATACAGAAAAGAAAAAAGGTAATAGTATTTTTTATGGACTTAAAAACTGCCTTTGATTCGATAAATAGGGAAAAATTGTGGGTGAGATTAAGGAGGATGGGTATAGAGGGTAAGTTGTTAGGAAATATTAAAAGTATGTATAAAGAGACAAAATGTAAAGTTAAAACTAGAAATGGTGTTACGGAATCCTTTTGGATAACTAAAGGAGTAAAACAAGGTTGTGTCTTAAGTCCTCTGCTGTTTATAATATTTATGAATGATTTGGGAATTTATTTGAAAAAATGTAATGAAGACGGAATTGTAGTAGGAAGGGAGAAAATTTTTCAATTGATGTATGCAGATGATGTGGCTTTAATGGCAGAGGATGAAGAAGAAATGGGAAGGATGCTAAAATGTGTAGAGAATTTTTTGAGAAAAAATGATTTGGTGTTAAATGTTAGTAAATCAAAAATGATGGTGTTTAAAAAGGGAGGGAAAGGCAGTATAAAAGAAAAATGGAAATGGGGAAATGAAAATATTGAAATAGTGAAAGAATTTAAATATTTAGGTATGTGGTTTACTCCTAAGAATAGTTATGGAAAACAGAAAGAAGAAATAAGTGAAAAGGCAAAATTGGCAATGAAGCAGGTGTGGTCATTGGTGAAAAGAACAAAGATGAATGAGGTTAAAATAATGATAAAGTTGTTTGATGTATTAGTTAAAAGTATAGTTGAATATACAGCAGAAATATGGGGATGGGAAGAAGATAAAAGAATAGAGAGTATACAAAATCAATTTTTTAAATGGTTATTTGAACTGAGAAAGAGTACACCAAATTATGTAATATTGACTGAAATAGGAAGAGTAAAGTTGAAGGTAAATTTGGTGAGAAAAGCATTAAAATATATTGAAAAGATTGAAGATATGCAAGAGAATAGATTGGTAAAGGTATGTTGGGAGGAAATTAAAAAAATGGCTAGAGGGGGTAAGGGTTATAGATGGATTGATAAAATAAATGAAAATATATCAGAAGATTATGGAGAGATGTGGTGGGAAGATAAAGGAGTAAGAAAAATTAGTTTACAAGAATTAAATGAAAAAATAATGGAGACAATTGTGGCTAAGGAATTAAAGGAAAGGATGGATAGAATAAATAATTCTGTAACATGTGGAATATATAAAAAAATTATGACAAATTGGCAAATAGAAAGATATTTAACAATAGAAAATAATATTGGAGTAAAAATCTTATTTTTAAAGATTAGATGTGGAAATATTTTGATGGGAAATAATGTGTATGGTAGGGAGGAAGAAAGAATATGTAGAGGATGTAAAGAAGATGTAGAAACTTTGGAGCATGTTTTATTTGAATGTAGACTGGTAGAGGAAGAGAGAAAGAAACAAGTTATAGAAAGAAAAGAAAATTGGGAAAAAACTTACCTTGATGGAAATCAAATTAATTGGAAAGTAGTATGTGTTATAAAAGATTTTTGTAAAAAAATAGTTGATTGAAAAGAAAGATTTTTTGTAAAAGAAAATGTAAAGATCTGAAATAATGAAATGGTTAAATATTGAAATAGTAGAATTCTGAAAAGATGTTAAGTTTCTTTTGTTTAAGACTCCTCTTCCAAATATGTAATTGTATTACAATAAATGGAATAAATGGAATAATAATAGCATTCAAACAGCATCACACTCATATATGCTTCGTATTATTAAGGCAGGGATCGTTCAAAAGAGCTCAGCGACTTCTAACCTGGAACCATCATAGGATGCCACTTACATAAACTTTTTGACTTACAATTACTCAATCTATACCTATACGAAATATTGACCTTTCCTTCCGGGACATTATAAAATCATAGAGACAAAAGGAGGTGACATTCTAGGAAAATAGAGACAAACTTCAGAAGGTGGTTCTTGACCCAAAAAAGAACAAAAAATTTTCGATCAATCGCAGTTAGGGAGAGGATAGGTGGAGTTTCACTATAAACTTGACCATTGAGATATATACATCAGAAGATTGCGATTCTTGTTAAAGACTGCAATTAATGTTGTGTGAATATCCCTTTTATCAGGAAGTCTTAACTTATGCACATCTTTTTGCAATGTGCATTATCCTAAATTACCGGTTCCGACTCCCCATGCTATGGTAAAAACTGTTTAAATTATTGATGAAAACAGGAAAGAAAATTCCACAGCCTGGATTCGAACGAGGAACCTTCTGCTCAAAGTCACAAATTTCGCTACTGTGGACATGGAAGCATTAACCCTATCCATATAGATACGAAAAGGTGTTCAAATGAAAAGGTACGAAACGACACTGTGGGTATAATCGAATTCTTTATTCAAAGTAATCACCTGTGTCCTTTAGTTCGTTGTCCACTGTGTCCTTCAGTTCGTCGTCCGAATTGAAGCGCAGTACACGCCGCTGTTAATGGTTTTTCCGTGCTCGAGGAATTCGATGAGGAATTCAATTGGACGGAATCACAACTACTTGATTCTCTCTTGCGTCATGTGAGAGCGGCTCGCGCATGCGCACAACCACGCCGGACACTACGTTCACTTCTCTAGATGTCGCACTACGTTATCTCAAAACAGCATAGTCAAATTCCAACCGCTTTAGTTTTTACGAAGTTTCGTACCTTTCCAATTGAACACCCCTCTTATTTCTTTTTTATGTGTACAGAAATTTAATACTTCCTTCCATCAAACAAAAGCAAGCTAATAATAAAATATGCACGCTAAAACTACTTACTATATAATTAATATATTATATCGCTCTATTTCTTGAAATTATTGTGCTAAGTGTGGTGATTAAAAATTAATTGTTTTCTTTTATTGCAGATTGTGGCTGTATTTTATTTGGCATCTGGCATTGCAGCCTTAAAATATGCCGCCTATGTGGAAAGCAATCCAAGTTATTTCATATTTAATCCGGAAGAGAAAAAAAATCTAATACTCAGTGAGAATATTTGCCGATTTTAAGAAAATTAACTCAAAAATTGCGACCTAAATTTTGGACATATTGTAACAGCTTGGCAGTTCATGTCCGTGGTAGCTCAATAGGTTAGAGCGGTGCCGGCGATAGGCATGATCTGGGGTTTGAGTCCAGATCGCGGAATTTTTCCTTCTTTTCTATTTCTAATTGTGACGTGTTTAAAGAGTCTTCTCTTTGGGCTTTAAACAGAAGATCATGAGACATGCTTACATCCAAAATTCAAGCTCCTATGTATAACAAGGAGAGCCACACGAAGCTTGTTTATGTAATGCATGAAAAGAACCGTAAACTCACCAAGTTTTCCTCACGCTCTACAAATGTTCTAAGTGTGCCCATCTGATCAAACGACACACGTCCAAACTCTCCCTTGCTCTCTCTACTGCTTCAGCTGACACGCTTTAACCAGTGTTCTTTAATGGCTGATATCGCCGAGATACTGCTACTTTTAGTAGCCCTCTACCTATATGTGCTCGTATATTATGAATGTTATGTTACAACTTCTTTTCAATGTTTTGTGTTGTTATTGCGCTTGTTTGGATCATTCATTAATTAAATGTGTTTTCCGAAATTTTCTGGAAGTTCCATCATGAGGGCGTCAGCACAATATAGGATTTATATTTAAGCCCAGCATAACAAAAAAGTGGCATTAAATGTAATTTTTCCTTATAATGATTTTCGGGGATGTGAGCTCAAGTCGTATTGCAGTACTTTCACTTGATTTAATTTGCAGTTTTTCATTGCTAGTCGTGGTATTGCGTTTATTATAGTTATCAATATTAAGTGGTGCTCTCTATTAATAGCAATGTCATATAATGGCATACAAGATTTAATGTCTTAGACCCTTTCTTCCATTCTAATTATGGAATGCAACAAAAATTAATAGATATAAATAACATTCCAAGCATTTTTTTTTCAATATTATTTGGTTTCAGCCTATAAAGTATATGGAGGAACAAGTCTGGCGTGTTTCATCATTAGCATCATCGTCACCATTTGTCTCAGTGTTGCCATAGGCTCAGTAAGAAAATTAATTCAAATACTTACTTTCTTATCTCTTGATATTAAATGCGACACGTTTCAGCATTTCTCCTTACTGTTTTATTTTTCAAGTTAAAAGTTTGTGAGCTCTAATATACGAGGGACAGTCAAAAAGTTCCCGGAATTCCTCAAAAGATAGCGATCCCACTTTTGTGAAGGGAGAACAGCATCTCTGCTCGCAAGCGCAATAAGATTTGACAGGTTTCAATGTACCTTTTCGTTGTGTTCCGTTTGAAGTAGACGTGAGTGTTGGTTTTTCGTCGCAATGTCGCAATTCGAAGTGAGCGAAGTTGCTATATCTCACGGATCTATTCATGCCATTTAGTCAGAAGATTTAAAGATGCTGCGAAGTTTGTTCCGAGGGAGTTGACCACGGATCAGAAGGAATTGCGCATGATCTGTTCGACAAAAGTAAGCAGGACCCGACGTTTCTCAAACAACTTAGTCATGCGTATTCGCCTACGACCCGGAGGGAACACGTTTCGCAACCAAGTCGAACGAGACGAAAGATTCCACAAGTAGCCTTCCAGCCATGCTTCCAAGAATGGCAGATTCGATGATGGAGCATGGGTGCAACTTTGAAGATTAGGTAAGCGTGCCGAATGTCCTACCATTAGAGTGCTATACCGTCATTTCGAGAACTTTTTGACTGTCCCTCGTAATTCAAGTATTGATTTGAATATGTTTAGAAAAAACATCATTTGAGTTTTCATCTCAAATTCATGGTACTGAAATTTCTTAAAAGGGCATCTTTGATTTCTACAACAAGTCCCGTGTGCATCCAAAATCCATTTACACTATCTTGTCAAACTGTTTTGAACATTTGACAAGCAAAATTATACGAAATAGGGCCATCTTTTCATCTTTTTTGCGTCTAAGATCACTTTCTCGGTCACAGTTGGAATTCGGGCTACTCATTTAGAGCTGCTGCCAACCCGGGCACTAATGTTGAGTACAAATTCGACGCCCTAACTCATTCCACAAATGGGAAAAGCCATTCAAGTTCTTCTTGCTATCCATAAGCTTAAGAACCACAAAGAAATTTAAATTAGTGCAAATCTCATCGCAGCTGGACTAAAGAGCAACCTCAAATTCCATAGTGCCAGCAGAAGCAAACTGATTTTCCCGAGCAGTCTTCTGGAACACTCGCCGATTTTTTTTATTGAATTTATTGCGCTTCTGACAGTTTTTGGTGCCATCATACTTCCACTTTACAATGGCATTACCCACGATGGATTTGGTTAGATTTATAGACCTGAAATCTTACAAACAAATTCCATCTTAAATGGCATCTAATGACAATGCTACGTAAAAAAGTCACTGGTAACCATCTGCATGCCCTATTTTTGTGATATCTGATCTTGATTGATATTTTAAAGCTTTATTTGTGCTAATTATGTTCAGTTAAGTTATAACCCAAATTCTCATTTCTAAGGGGCATTCCTGTACTTTCAAACAAACTAGTGTTCTTTTAGTCGAACTGGAAACGATCGGTTCCTATGAGGAATTAAAGTTTAACTTAAATTACAGAGTGTCCCAAATTGATGTATAGACTCTTTTAAATGTTATAGCTCAGCAACGAAATGAGATAGAAATATAAGATTTGTTGTATTTTATTCCTTAACTTCCTAAGCCCGTGCTTGTTCAAAATGTCCACCTTCTGCCACAGTACAATCCTATCACCGATGTCGAACAGAGCGACATTCCGACTGGATTGTAGCTAATAGAATATCATTGTAGGAATGTTCAATCTGATCTCTTAATTCTGTCAGTGTTATGGGTTTGTGGCGTACACCGTGTTCTTTAAAGTTCCCCAAAGGTAGAAGTCGAGAGGGATTAAATCGGGAGACTGAGGCGGGAATTCTTCCGCACCGACCTTTCAACACATCTTTCAGCACATCCTTCGGCTTCAAACTTGTTTGGGAGTTTTGTTATTGTTACCCTTGTTGGCGGTGGTTTATCAACCTCAACAACATTTTCCACTTTCCAATAAAACTTCGGTATCCACTTACGTTCATCGAATGAAAATCTCACAGCCATTTTGATTTATAAATAAATGAACAACAATGAACTGTTGCTCTGCTTTTCCAGTGCCGTCTGGGTCTTACACAACAAAGCTTATATTTCTATCTCATTTCGTTGCTGAGCTATAAGAGTGTAAACATCAACTTGGACAATGTTGTTTATTAATACAAATATATAAATCACAATCTATCGGAGTTATTTTAAATATTTTGCATCATATACAATCCTCCAACACTTGAGATTAAAAATAAATTAATAAATATTATTCATTCTTTCTTGTTTTTAAACACTCACTACAGCAAAATGCTAGGTTCATCATTCCATTTCTCATCTTGAATATGATTGAAATCATCTTTGGTTTTATCAGTAGCATCCTAGATTTGCTAGAAAGAGTAAGTAAAATTAGAATTACAGGGTGATTATAAAGTCACTATATATTTTGGTGAAATCATTAACGAATTTCATTTATTTGCACATCCAAACATACCCAAAGTAAATATGTGGCTGGGGTAACACGGTCAAAGTCTATGGGCTTTCATGTTTGCCGAGAGGGACTATCAATGGTACCGTGTATCTCGACATGTTGGAGCAATTCCTGGAGCCACAGTTGGAGATGATGGGATTTAGGATACCGTTGTGTTCCAACAGGATGGGGCACCACTCCATTTTGCCAATAGCGATCGGGACTACCTGAATGCGCATTCCCAGGCAGATGGATTGATCGGGGCTCGCCAAGACTGTGGGCTCCACGGCCCCTAGGTTTGACCCCTATGAATTTCTTTGCGTTGGGTTTTATCAAGTCCAAAGTGTGCCAGGTCAAGATTACGCACCATTGCACAGCTGAAACAACGGATTACAGCCGCGGTGGAGTACATTACACCGGGTATGTTGCGCAATGTTTTCCGGGCCACGGTGGAACGCTGGGAGCTGTGCCGGGATGTGCAAGGGGAACACACTGAAATGTACAATGAATGTGTCTTGGTATGATATCTGGTTGATGCATAGTGGAATTGCTCCAATAAAACGGATTTTTCATCAAAATGTATAGTGTGTTTATGATCACCCTGTATTACCAATGTATACCTTTGCCAATGTAAAAAATTCAATGTATATAACTTGACACATATCTAAAAATAAAATATATATTTTATATTAAAATTAACGTCAGATTTCTTATAAATTTTGAATTTCCCGTTTCAGAACTCGTACTCCATCATTGGTCTAACTCTAATTAATGCCCGAGTAAGCACTGTATTGGTTTATATCAACGTTTCTTAACCAGGATTCCACGGAAACAGAAAATATCTTTATATACAGGGCGATTCAAATCGTGTGTAAAACAATTTAAGGGGGTATCATAGAGGTCAAGGTACACACAAAAAGTCCTATGAACATGGGTCCGAATTTGAACGATAACCGAGATATGAACAGAAATAAAAATGCCGCCACCCAGATCAACAAGTTATTAAATTCAGGTTCTGTAAAGCCTAGTTTAATGAACTTTGGAGGAATAACAGGGTACATAAGACTATCTATACCGTTAAAATTTGATCGAATTCCAACGAGAAGTTTCCAAGTTACGTATTCAAAATAGTAACAAGTGCTGTTTAGTACTCACAAGTGAACACGTCTTATGATGTGGAATGAGTAACTCGGAAACTTCTTGTTGGAATTCGATCAAATTTTAACGGTATACACAGTTTTATGTACCCTGTCAGTCCTCCAAATTTCATTAATCTAGGCTTTACAGAACCTGAGTTATTAACTTGTTGATCTTGGTGGCGGCATTTTTATTTCTGTTATCGTTCAAATTCGGACCCATGTTCATAGCACTTTTTGTGTTTACCTTGACCTCTATAAAACATTCTTAAATTTTTTACATACGATTTGAATCACCATGTATAAATAGTATTTAGTAGATAGGGGTTCCCTATAACAAGGTTCCGCAAAAGCCAAAAGGTTGAGAAACGTTGATTTATATGTTATCATTGTAAATTTAATTAAATTTAACTGAAATATAAAAGAATCTGCTAATAGTTGTTGTCTTCTTTGCTTTTCTAGATATTTCTTTGGGTTGTGGTAATCAAATTTTACAGGCAATTAAGGACAAAACAATTTCTGCGCCTATTCTTTAGCAGAAAACCTAATTGTAAAGAAAATATTAATTTTAATGTTAATTTAGAAGAATAAAAGATTATGTCAAGTTATTGTAAGGATCTTTGGTATTGTAAGAAAAGGTATTGTAAGAATCTTTATGAACATGTATCAGTATACAAAATTACATAAACTGGATAATGACAAAGTTATGATACTCTCATTCAAAAATCTTGAATTTCTTATCGCATTTCAAATTTTTTAAATAGAGTTTGCCAGTAAATTAAATTCCCAGTTCATTTGTAATTAATGTTATTAATACACATTTGTCTTTTTTCTTGCTTAATTTTATTTAAATATGGCTGCATATTATAATTTTTTTGCTTTATTTTACAATATGAAATATTCTTTCCTTACAGATTTTATAAGCCTCTTTATTAAAATATATTTTAAAAACTAAATTAATTTATTTTTAAATATAAAGGAGAAAAAATACTCTGTTTTTAAATGCAATTATATTTAACAAGGAAGTGGTTCGAGTTACGGAGGAAAAAAGAGAAAAACACTTTCAAAGATTTATATCCATGCTTATCTGTCATGACTTATAAGTATAATTTAAAGAAAAAGATTCCTTATATAATACAAAAAAAGATTCCTTAAAGATTCCTTATTATTCCTTGTATAATAAAAACGGATAACAACCGAACTATTTTAAAATTTACTTCGATCATTCAGAAATATTTTATATTTTAGAACATTTCAAGATGGACAGTATTTGAAAAGCATAATAAAAGAACTTATCATATTAAATCTTTTGTCAGATGATACTGATATTTTCTATTGTCGTATTTGAAACTTCATCTATATAAATAAAGAAGAAAGTTTGTTTGTCTGTTTGTTTCTTATAGGTCGATATTCATAATGATAAGAGGTATCTCATGATCAAAAATGCAAGGCAAAGGCAAAGTTTGTGCCTTATAAATAAGGTTCAATTTGTAACAATGCATAGAACTCCTGTTGTTCGGGTTTTTCTTAGAATTGATAGGTCTTAGAACCTAACATTTTCTTGAAAATCTTTAAAAAATGAGCACTAGCTAGAGATAATTAAGAGTCAGCAGACTATTGAGAAAGAGTGGAAAGGCGACAGAGGAAGCCGTCCTTTCGCTCCGTGCTGTATTGGTTTCGCCAGCACACTGCTGAAACTGAGCAAATGGTGAGCGTGTCAACAGAAGAAACGGCGACTGCGAGATCACACAAAGTGATGATTTCCCAAGTTTTGCTTCAAGACATCGTGAGCAGAGTGCGATTGCAACAATAGATTAACAAATAGTGAATAACCCCACTCAGATTGTTGGAATTGGAGAGCACAGATATAAACGATCATGTGCATCCATGCCACCCAAGAAGAGAGTTGTTTCGCCGAATTATTGTTGCCATATATTTCTATATCAACGTCGGGGATGTATTGATGCCATGAAAACCGATGTGGTGATGATGCAACGATATTCTCAAGATGATAGAATGTTCCGTTGCTTTGGAAATCTTTAACAATGAGCATAAAAGCACGATATATATAGGTAGTCACCCATGAAGTCCCTAACAAATGTTCAGACGATTTGTGTATTTGGAGCCCTTGAACATTGTAGAACCTTCCAGACATGGCGGCAGCTTCCCCTTCTTCTTCCAGTGTGTTGAGTATATAAGGACTGCCTCGGTCTCGGGCGTATAACAAAGCAAATTTCAATTCGCATAACAAAGCATATATCAACTCGACTCTTCAAATCAACAAGCAAACCGTATTGTCGTTCGAAGGATACGTGTTAATTCATATCTAACGAAATGCCCCGAAGAAAAGAACGAGTATTGGTCAGAGACACAAAGTTATCCAGGCGTGGGAAACATTTGAACTATGGGAGCTTCGTCTACAGCAGGAAATTGTAGAATTACTGAAAAATCAATTTTGAGTTATTATTTAACTTCTTGAGATTGTTCTGTTTACCTACAACTGTAATTATTCCGGGCAACGCCGGGTGCCTCTGCTAGTATCTTAATATAAGGTTGTATTCTCATTTGTAGAGTCTACCCATGAAGATGGTAGTTTAACCGCAACTCGCCAGCAGCGTTAAACGTTACCGTATTGCTAATTCTAGACCTTATTCGTCTCACTATCTGAACGCAATTTAGACCGTAATGCAGTTATTATTAAAATAAGAGTGTGTGGCAAAGTATAAATACATTTCCAAAGAATATTGCTTATTTATAGAATTTTGTGTTTTAAAAAAATAAAAGCGATATACTTCTACTGTACCTATAAAAATATTATAAAATATATAACTGTAAAATTGTTTTTCTTTTATATTTTAAATACTGTATAGAAAATAGTTTGGCTTTGTTCTTGTTTTTCCTATTCAAATACAAACATAGCTGTTTTAAGAATAACATTCCACTGCCGACAACGGAAATATAAATTTTACTATCACCGCGAGTAAATGTTGAATCAAAAAAACATAATACATTTCTTTATAATCATTATTGTTAAATTAGCATAAACGGTATACAAACTCTTAGCAGCCTCTCTATCTCTGCAAATGTGGTAATTAATATAAGAAAAAAAAAAGAAACTACATAAACACTTCTTTTGTGTATAAAATTCCTAAGAAAGATTCAAAACGTTCATCGGAAGGGAAACTTCTTGTAGCAAGGAGATAAAAAAACAAGCGTAGTTGGGCATCCGCGCTTAAAGGATTATTCTAGTTGGAATTGCAAAGACAGAAAACATGTCAGAGTAAACACGATTTTGGAATATTTGTTTATATATAGTTTTTGTATATGTTAAATTTTATAATTAATTTTTAATTTTTAAATCTTCTAATTATATAATTAATTATATAAATCTTCTAATTATATAATGAGCTTGGCTCCCGAGCGGAAAAAAAAACCCATCAAAGTGAACGATTAACTGTAACATAAAGCTCATCTGCCGCTTATTACTTTTATTAATTTAAGTTTACGAAAGTAAAAGAAAAGAAACCGAGAGAAAAATATCTTTGAGAGCACGAAGTGGAAAATGAGTGAAATTAGCTCTTACTAGAGTAATTTCCTCTTCAAAATAGGTATGTGGACGTTATTAGAAATATTTCATATTTATGTATTCAGATTCCGCAATATCTAAAATTACAACGGTTACATGCAAAGAATCTGATAAAAAAAAATACGCTTTGTAGTTTTTTTCTCTATAGAAATTAAAATTCAAAGCCATAAAAATCATATTTATCTTTTTATTCATTTGAAAAGTTATATTTTTGTTTGCTGCTAATTTCCTGATTACTGGGAAAGCTCCTCATTTTAATACGTGGAAGTCAAACACTATCAGAGTTGCAAAATTGACAGATGCATTAAAAAATCATGATAATACCGAAGAATAAGCCAATAAATTATTTGAAGAACAAAATACTTAGCATTACGAGTCCTCATAACTTAGTAACAATTGGTAACAATTATTAATAAATTCTGTTTTTGAATAAAAACAGATAATTTTCCGATTGATAGTTTATTTAATCCACGCAAGAGCAGTGGATCCAATAAACTATTAAAACTTTCAAATATTTATTCAGATTACTACCAGCTCTTCACTTTAGGAATATATTGAATATATAGCTATAAGTGAAAACATCATTAAAATATTATTTTTCCCAATTATAAATTTAATAAGGATTCTTATCGAATAGCCGTTTCATTTAATTTATTAGGTTTCATTCCTGATCTTTATAATCATTATTTCTAGCGTCAAAATCTTAAGAACTAATAAATGATATTTTCGGTGGTATACAGTTTTTACATCCCGAAGAGGTGGGTATTGGGTATGGGTATTTAAGTGGATGCGGATTTATTTATTTATTTATTTTTACAATGAAGGCGGATTCTGAACTTTTCCGACCACTCTAGCCACTAAGATAGAATATACTAAGCAAACTTGGCACCAGACCATATCGCCAGAGTTTATATACTGCAGTGCTACAAAGCCGGGAATAAATGGCGAAACTAGATGGAACTCCTGATGTCTCTCTATTATACTATAAGGCCACCACCTGTTTAATGTTTAGTCTTTGTATTATTTAGCAGGCTCAATAATAAGAGTACCTCAGGTAAATAAAAGATACAGGAATCTGACAACGGTGATTCATCGGCTGGAATTAAAAAAATTTACGGAATTCAATTCATATATTAATTTTGAAACAAAAGGTAAAAATTGTCTATTTGTTATTGTTTCTGAAATTGTCTTCAAATTTACGAACTTGAAAAATGAATAAGAGTGCATGAAGATATCTGGTGAAAGAAGTATACAAGACACCGCAAACAATATTTCTTAATCATCAATTGCTCCGTTTACCCGAATTGTCATAACGTTTATGAGAAAATTATAAATGTTTATTTTTTGAAAGATTTTTCTTCTTAATCCGTAAAAAAATTCATAAATATAGTGTCATGAGAAGCGCTGTTCATAAATTATAATTTTTAATAAAAAATTTAAGCAAATAAGTTATTATTTCATTTAATTTGTACTATCACTTTTTCCTTCTTTATATCTGTGAAAAAAATCTACAAACGAGATTTAATTATTATATAATTCAGTATTAATCGAATTAATTCATATTTTTAAAAAAGGATAATTGAATTAATTTAATAATTGTGATATTTTAATTATTTTCATAAGGGAAAAATAGCAACTAAATAGATGTAATGTATTGTTTTTTTTAGATAGATATGTCTAGCGTTAATAGCGATAATATATAACTATTCTATTATAACGCTAGGCATATCAGTCTACAAAACAATACATTCCATCTCTCTAGTTTTAATTTTTAGTTGCTAATTTTTCCCTTATGGAAATCGTTAAAATATCACAATTAGACATAACTCTATTTTCAATTCTATAACTTATGTATTAAGTTAATAAATTTATCTGGCACTGAGATGCTTTTTGTATTTATTTCTGTCTTATACAAACTATAATTCGAGTCGGTATATCATGGATTTCCTATAGCGCAGCATTAGGAAGATTGCTTTTTGCCACAACAATGGCGCCGAAGCAGGAGTTGTCGCCATTCTCTACATCTAGCGCTCTAGTTTGTACGAAAATACCTGCCACCTAGTGACCACCTGCGCAACCAACCCATACTGAGCCTCGTTTTCGTGTATCCTCGCGCTTTCCCATCCCTCCTTACACATCCTTGCTTGCAGTGCCTGTGGATGTGTTCCAGGGACTGGTAGACTCTTCCACAACGTGTCGCCGCCGTTATCCGGGCAAGAGGGGGCCCAACACATCATCAGGCAGGTGTGCCATGGCATTTGGTGAGTGAGTGTATGAAGTGAACGAAAGCAGGTATCACGAATAAAAGTGAGAGATATGCGGAAAAAATATTTGGAAAAAATTTTCGATTTATTAATTACAAAAAAGGAAATTTTAAAGCTTCTCTAGCTTTGAATAAATGACAAACAAATTGATTAAGTGGCAACGATGGAAACAGCAGTAAATATCACCCGGATTCCTTTAAAATACGTATGCCTTGATACAACACGGAGAAATGGATTTAAAATATCTTGACGGCGATAACTACTCAGTTTTTTGAATATGAAATAATCTCCAGGTGAGTAATTTGCTATAAATATGGTGACTACTCGAAGAAGTATTGTTCACAAAAATAATAGTAAAGAGAACTAAAGTAATGGTATTAAAAGTCATACATTTATGTTGTCGCCAGTTGAAGTTTCGTGAGTCGGATGATGGTTCCCATCTGCTAACGAGCAATCTCGTTGAATCTGACTGTGGACTACTGGAACACCGTTCTATCGCAATGGGCTTCTCTGGCACTGGCTCACTCGTTAAAGATGAAATTGAGGTAGCAGGGCACATTGCTAAAATTTTTAGACAGTGAAATTTTTAAAGCATCTCCAATAGCGGGCTCTTTCTGCGCATTTATCAGATAATATTACCATAATCGCACGATTTTGATCAGGACACGGCCAAGAAACTGTGTAAATCGGTTTAACTCGCACTGTGCGGGGTATTCTTGCATTTTAAGACATTTAAAAACTTTTTTTTCTCCGTAAAATTCGACCATGCAGGATTTGCATTCGTCATGGGTGAAAAATCTGCGAAAAAAACGACATCAATGACACTACACAGAGTAAACAAGCCTACGTCACAACCCTGCATTTTCTGCGCGATGCCGAATGGTCTTATGATTTTATCATGTGATATCAGTATTAAAATCTCGGCAACTGCTCTGCATATAACATTGATGCAATTATTTTCAGAATTAATTTTGTAACAGAAGGAACTAACATAAACACTTTTTTGTGTATAAATATCTTGTCTGACTTGCGCATTCAAAATCTGACCAGAAGGGAAATTGCTATTTCCGACACAAAATATGCGTAGTTAAGCATCCGGACTAGAAGATTCATTCCGGCTGGAGTTGCAAACAGAAAACAACTGTGGTAAATGCAATTTTGCAATTTTTTTTTATATTACATACTTTTGAAGACATATTTTTATAATACCTTAAATCTTCTATCAACAAGTCTACTTATTATTATATTGCCGTGTTTAGAAAATACGTACACTTTCGTTCAAAATTAGCTCTGAGTATTAACTTTCTCTTGAAAATAGGTATAAAAACTAGTTTTAGAAAGAGAATTGTTTTTTATTACACATGAAGTATCAATAAGCAGAAAATGGTTTCAGTAATGCGAATTTTATTATTTAATTAGGTATCTTAATCAATTTGTTTCCTTGACGACATTGTCATACAGATTTATCCAATGAAATAATAAATTAAGAAAGATATTTGCAATTAAGAAATTTCTCCAATTAAATAATAAAGTTCGTATTGCTAAAACTATCACCTACTTATTGATACCATGATTACAAAGATTTCATATTGAAATATTTCAGATTCCGCAATACAAATTTGCTAAATAAACATTTTTTTAAAAAACATATAAAGAATTTGAGTATTTTCCAGTAAAAATATACTTCGCGGTTTTCCTTGTAGAAATTAAAAATTCAGACCGATAAAAAGCGAATTTATATATTTATTCATTTGAAAAATTTAATTTCCTGATTACTTAGAAAGCTTTCCGTTTTATAGGCGGAAGCCTCATACTTCCACAATAATGAAACTGACAGATGCATTAAAATTATCAATTGCTATCGAAGAATAAAATAGCTAATATTCTGAGTCCTATTAGGTTAGTAACAATTGATAACCATTATCAATAACTCCTTATTGTGCAGAAAACGGGAAGCACAATCCTTAAGCGATCTACTCTCTTTTCAGATTGATATTATGTATAGATCAAGAGCAGATGATGATAATAAAAAAAAAAGAATCTTAATAGTAACATTAGTTTATTAAAACTTTCAAGAATTTATTCACATTAATAGCAGCTCTTCAGGAATGTGTTCAATTTGTAGCTTTAAATGTCAATCTCATTATAACTTAAAGGCGCTATTTCTTCCCATTATATCTTTAACATGGATTCTTATTAATTATCCAAGTGTAAAATTCTGAAAACTCCATGTATGTTATTTTTAAGTCATATCAGGGTGTTAATATTTGAAACGTAAGAAAACATCCCTGGAAGAGTTAAATAGACTGCAAAATGGTAGCAATATTTAACATGGCGACATTATTTATAAAACAATTAATCACAAAATTAATTTATGATTATTTTTATTTTATTGCGTAGTAAACGCTCATAATCACAGAATAAGTCAAAATAATGTTTCAAAAAATCCTGCCCCAACAAGAGGCAGGATTACTGATTATCCCTCTGTAAAATGACAGATTTTTCGCCAAAATAAATGACCTAATAAGTTATCCCTCCAAGTTTTATTCTTAAAATCGAAAAGCCAGGCATATTTCAAGTGTTCACTAAGAGCACTGTTACTAAAAATGGCATGGGAAAAGAGCATAGTTAATTATTATCCAGCGCTGTCTGGAAAGGAAACGTTACACTCTGGATAGGCCGTACAGAATTTAAGAATGTGCCAATGATGCTGTTATTACCCCAGTTACTTTAACTTAAAAGATCTTTAATGTGTAGATGTCTGAAAGATTTGTGCCTACTATTCCGTAGGACAAACTTGACTATCGTCACATAGGAATTTCATATCAAACATCTTTGAAGGTTAGTACAAACTTAGGGGGATAACCGATGATTCTGCCATTTATTTTAGCGCTATATTAACTAAAACTGTCGTGGGATAGTTTATTTTTAACCAGTTAATATGACTTTCCCTGTGGGCTCATTCAATATCCAGTGACCAACTCGCCTTTTTGGCACGATCTTGGATCTTAATGAAATTTGGTGTTAGTGTTGAACAAAGCTTCAAGCGATGTTGAACAAAATCTAAGTTCCACCAGTGGTATAAAGGGGGCTCCAGGACCTCTTGAAAAAGGGTCACCTGTATAATGCAAATGCGCACGCGAATAAATTGCCAAGTTTCAAGTGCCGCTGTTGTGGAACCGTACCAGCAAGAATCCTGACAATTGGCAACCAAGATCAACATTGTGTGATTTAGTTGTCAGTGCCAAGAATTAGTTTTCATTTTATAATGTTATCTCACAAAGCTGCTCAAGCAATCTGTCATGTCAATTAGGGCAGATTTTTGATGCTTATAACTTTGAAAAATACCGTTTAGAAACTTACGTTTTGTGAGCTAACTAAATTCACTTTATGGTCAAAATATGTGCTATTGAATATGAGATTCAAATTTTGTAAATTATCAAACCAAAATAGCATAAAAGCCTTTACGCCACTCAACGGTTTTGTTACCGTTGGAAAGAGCAGGAATTTCTATGTTAGAGTTATCTTGCTTCGTTTGGGAGACTCATTCCTTAAAGTCAGAAAAATAACTTTGAAAATTACACTTATTTGATTAAGTGTCGTGAAATTCACGAACATAGTCTATAGCAAGAATTACCATGCTTCTTATTTTAGGGTCAATTTGTTACGGCTTTAGAGATTTAACTTACACTTGATTTGCTTAAAAAAGTATATCATATACTCACTCTTAATTGATTTAAGCACTTAAAATTACCATTGTTCAGCCTTCAACGTCCTTTAATGATCAAATTTTGACGCCAAAGAATTTATTTAACTATTATAACTAACATATAAATGAAATTAACTTTTTTCCTTCTAAAGAAGAAAGTGATGCAATCCTAATCAGTCAAGAAGAAAGATTCAAAGATGGCCGTACAATAGCAGTTACACGAGGAAATCACCATTTTGTGTCCATTAATGAAGTTCGTGTTAGCAGGGTTTCCAATGATGCAGAATCATCATTTGTTGCTTCTGTAAACCCATTTGCTACAATCAGTTCTCTGTCCCTATCAGCAACTAATCTTCAGCCAGGAAAATACATTGCTTTTATTTACGCTAATAATTGGTGGATTGGCAGCATTTGTGGAATTTCAGTTGAACAGCATGATGCCTTGGTCAATTTCATGTGGAATATCCCATTCGTTTTATTACCTCTCTAGAAATGACTTCTGTTGGATACCAGAAGAGTTCATTGTAGCCAACATTCCAGCCCCCACAGTTACAACAATGGGAAGGCCGCATAGTTTATGAGAAGCCTCCATTCTGGATATTGACGATAAACTTCAATCAATTATGAAATGATGAAGCAACTTTGCAACAATAACCTATAGTTTTACTTATTGAACATGAATCATTTCGGCTTGGGATCCATAAAGAAACCCACCTTTGGGTCGGGATCTTGATGAGAGACCCACAACGTCAGGCTAGCGATCCTTGGTATACATATACAACTTTCCAATAGCATCAATTTTATTGGATAAGATTTAATTATTGCATAATCATAAATAAAAACCATTTGGTTGACATTAATTATTATTAATACTAACAGTTTGAATGGGTTGTACAAACAATTCCCTTTCATTAATTTCATACAGTATATCATACTAATTAAACGCGTGCAATTTTCAAATTAATTTTTCTGACCTTAAATCATATATCTCCAAAATGAAACAAGATGACTCTAAAAGAAAAAAAGAGACAAAACGAATTTGATTGAAGAAAAAGGTTTTGTGCTATTTGGGTTTAAAAATTCACAATATTTGGCATGTAAAATTTGACCTTCATGCACATATCTTGAGAACTGATATATCATGGTGAGCTTAACAGCTATATACTTTGGCAGCATAAAAGTAGTCTTGCATTTAGTTAGCTCAACAAGACCATAAGTTTCAAAGATATAAGCATCAAAAATCCGCCTCAAATTGATATGACGGATTATTTGAGCAACTTTGTGAGATAACAGCAATAAAACTAAAACTTTTTAAAACCTTCAATGTCCTTAGTTGCCAATTTCCAGAAAGAAAATTCTTACGGTTCCAGAATAGTAGCACTTGAAACTTGCCAGTTTGTTCAAACGTGCATCAGTGGCGCATGGATGGACTTGATGCTGGAGGTTTCAGGACCCCAGCTATACTATATACTTATACCCAACATAATCTCAGACATATCTGTACCTACACCATATTTCAGCAAAAATGTAGATGGTGACTAAAATATTTTCTTGCAAATTTGTTTACTAGACATGAATGACCCCGTATTGAATCATTTTTCATCATTCTTTAACATAGCATCAATATCGAGATACTGAATATTGCATTATCATGTGCAAAGTGAAAGCCTTTTGCTGTGGATGCAGTTTAAAGAGTGGCGCCATTACTGCGGCTGTCATCACTGCGGTAAGTGACGCTATCAAAAACCTTTTCAGTTTTATTTTCCAATTTGTTTTTTCCCAACTCAGTATATAGGAGTTCCACAAGTATCTTGAAACAGCGTAGTTATTTTCAGCTGTGTTAATATAATCAAACTCAAATTAAATAATAAAATTTAAGCTTACAAAAATGCTAAGTTTTTACATGGAAGAACTAAATGAAATTTTAAATCAGACTGTACTCTAGGCTGATTTTTTTTATCAGAAAAATTTATACTTTCTTCGTTCAGGCTAAATAATAAAAAATACCGAGAAACTAATGAATTCATTATTTTACGTACGTTGTATTGTATACTGTATATAGTTATAATTCCATAACGTCCATTTCACAATACAAGGGTTTATTAAGATATTTAACTAGAATCGATTTTCATCCTTTCGGACATCATCAGTATATCCAGCAGAAATGTTTAAATTTCTGATAACGGGATTCTTTTTAAATTTTGAACAAACTAATGAATGCTAATACAATCAAACAAACGCAAAGTTTTAAAAAAAGAAACAAAGAATAAACGAAGACTAAGTACTAAAGTTAATTAATGTCTTATATGGCTTCATTTCCTAAATTATTTTTTTAATACTCAATTTCCACACGCTGTAATCTAATGTCAATTAATGCTTTTTTCATTGCAGATTGTGGCTATACTTTATTTAGCATCTGGCATTGTAGCGATAAGAAATGCTGCCAAAGTAGAAAGCATAGATCGTAATTTGTTAACTCCAAAAGAGAAACAAGCACTTATACTCTGTAAGAATATTTATCTATTTTAAGAAAATGATTTTACAAATAATAATAAGTTCTTTGAGTTATTAATTATGAAATCTTAAGTGAAAGATTCATATTTTAATAATCTATAAAGAATTCTCATATAATACCCATTTGAAAAGTCCACTTAAGAGTCCCAATACCCAGTAGCTTCTTATAGTCCACTTCTTAGATATCAAGAAAGAACGTCTAAACTTCTGCTTCCAGAAAAGCTTTTAGTGAACTGATTAAGTCTCGTTTGGATTTTTTAAAAACTTTCAAGCTTATATTCCGTGATTTGCTATAGCGTTTAGAGATGAAAAATTTATCAGATTTAGGTAACGCATGGTGAGCTTTATGGTTGCCTGTTCACACTAATCCCATCTTTCCCTTCGTTCCTTTGTTTTAAACATATCTACTCACCATATTGCTCAAATAATCTTTTAAGAGAAAAAACAGCTTCTCTTTCTACGTTTAAGAATAATGAACAATTAATAAATCCTGACTTATCATTGTAAAAAATTCAAATATTCTCCAAAAAATATTAAGCCTGAAGTTTCCCAATTTCTTCTCGTCTTGGGCTTCCGAGTTTTTTTCAAGCGGATGGTTAAGCCTTCCAAGAAATTATAACAAAACACTTTGTATATTTCTTGCCCTCATATTTTATTGTTTTTTTCTTTTTATTACTCCGCCACTTGTTGTAATAAAAGAAATATTTGTTTGGAACGTAGGTGGTTTCCATATTTATTTAATAATCTTTTTCTTATATTAAACCGTGGAAATTAGAGGCATTTAATGTTTTTTTTTCCAGTTTTTATTTGTAATCACTGGTCGTATTGCATTTGTTATTTTTAACAATGTTATGAGCTATTAATACATGGATGTCCTTTACACTTTATTCCCTTCCATACACAGATGGGGATCCAAGTGGCAGACCCAGGCGCAAATATAAATATATGTTACAGCGATTCAATGTAAATTTAACTATGTTAACTGTACCTTAATCAAGTGTGAAAATTTGTTTCGCCTAATAAGTAAAATTTGCATTATTTATTACTTATTGCTATTATTCGTCAAATCCGCCTCACGCAAATCTGAATTTTAGGCCTCTCCCAAAATTTTTTTCTGAGTGCACCAATGGCTATATATAGCCAACTATAGCAATTCAGTCACAAATATTAATAGAATAATTCTTTATAATTTTTAATGTTTATTTGATTTCAGACTTAAAATCCTATGGAGGTATCAGTGTGGCGTGTTCTATCATTGGCATTCTCATCCTCATTTGTCTCATTATTGCCATTAATTCAGTAAGAAATTTTTTTGTAAATATCTTCTTTCTTATCTATAAATCGCAAGAGACTCTCTTAACAATAGCACGTTTATGCGAAATATTTTCTTAACGGAATGCAACGCTTACAAACTTTAAGTCAAAGTCTGTGGTATATACTCAAAAGAAAAATCCTTTTTCGTACGTCTAAAATTCTAGCTTCTGAAATTTCTTATTGAGACTATTCCTTAAAAAAAGATTTCTAAATTATAGCAAAAGATAGTTTCAAGGAAAACATCTTTTAATGAAAAAAAATATGGAGATCAAATTTTCTTATTTCACTTTCATATTTTCTTCACGTGAAAATATGCGACTCTATTTATACGTGCTAATTCAAAGAACAGATGCATGACTTCTACAACAAACCATCAGATACATGCAGAATACAAATTTTACCAATTACTTATATGATTGATCGAACTTGAAACGGTTAGTTCTTATAAGGAGCTCAAAGTTAACATAAATCTTCTGCAATGAATAATATGGAAATCTCAACCTGATACCAACTCATAACTTTAAAAAATTGTTTTCCGTTGAATTCATCTTTAAACTTTTAAACTTTTTAACATCTGAGATTCACAGACATGTACGAGTCATATATGATGATCTTTACTTTTTCTTGTTTTCATAAATTTACTATAGAAATCTCCTGGATTCCTCTTTCCGTTTCTCATCTTTAATATGATTGAAATCGTCATTAGTTGCGTCGCTATCATCCTAGGCCTTATAGGAAAAGTAAGTAAAATGAAAATGTATGCACATTATTTTTGCTACTGTAAAAGTTTAGTGTATACAAATTGAAACACAACTGTAGTTTATGGTTCTATTTTTATGTTACTTTACTGTTAATTTTGAATACATCAACTGTATATTTTTCTTTACAGAACTGGTACTGCGTTATTGGTCTTGTACTCATTGCATTTCAAGTGAGTCTAGCATTAGCTTACTTACATTATAAATAGACAGTTTGCGATTGTTCACAAATCAAAACAAGAATGATTTTACCGCCAAAGCGGATAAAGGGAGCACATTTTCTATTTATAGCATCGTACATGGATATATAAAATTAACCAACATTTTAAAACACTTGAGAATAAATAAATAAATATGAAAACTAAATTGTAAATTACTATTTAAATAGGCTAACGTATAGAGAAAATTTAAAAGAATAAACTTGAAGAATGAAAGGTAAATGGAGAGTGAAGTTATTCCTCATACACTTAAAAAAATAAAAGTTCTTTAATTTGTAAGAATTCTCACATAATGTTAAACGAAGTGAGCCTCAATTGCTGAAGCGTTATGTGTAAGCATCTATTAGATTTTCATTTAAATTACTAAACTCTTATTGAAGCAAGCGATTAACTACTAATAAATTAATTAGTAATGAGTTTTAAATACCATTAAGCCTAAGAGTACTCTTGATTCAAATAAGCTATGGATAACAAAAGATCTAATAACGCGTAAGGAGTTGGTTGATATATTACACGCCATATCTTAGCATTAAAAGTTCTATAAATTCTGTATTGTACCATTAGGGCACGTGCTACAAAACCAATTGCCACTATCATTATTTACTCGTTATAGTCACTCATAGCACGTTGTTACGAGACGTTTGATATATTACATGCCATATCTTAGCATTGAAAGTTCCAAGGTTACCATATGGTACAATAGGGCACCATTAGGGCACGTGCTACTAAACCAATAACTATTAATATTATTTACACGTGATATTCACTCATTACATGTTGTTACGAGTCGTTTGATATATTACATGCCATGTGTTAGAATTGAAACTTCCAATGGTACCATATCATGCCATAGGGCACCATTAGGGCACGTGCTACTAAACCAATAACCATTATCATTATTTTCTCGTGATATTCACTCATGGCACCTTGTTATGAGTCGTTTGATATATTACATGTCATATCTTAGCATTGAAAGTTCCAATGGTACCATATGGTTTCATAGGGCACCATTAGGGCACTTGCTACTAAACCAAAAACAATTATCATTATTTTCTCATGATATTCACACATTACATGTTGTTACGAGTCGTTTGATATATTACATGCCATATCTTAGCACTGAAAGTTCCAATGCTAAAGTTCATAGGGCACCATTAGGGCACGTGCTACTAAACCAATACCAATTATCATTATTTTCTCATGATATTCACTCATTACATGTTGTTAC
>JAHWFO010049600.1:885849-913238 GCA_023313115.1 Rhysida immarginata
AGTTCCAATGGTTTCATAGGGCACCATTAGGGCACGTGCTACTAAACTGTTAACCATTATCATTATTTTCTCGTGATAGTCACTCATAGCACGTTCTTACGAGTCGTTTGATATAATACATGCCATATCTTAGCATTGAAAGTTCCAAGGTTACCATATGGTATCATAGGGCACCATTAGGGCACGTGCTACTAAGCCAATAACTATGATCATTATTTTCTCGTGATATTCACTCATGGCACGTTATTACGAGTGGTTTGATATATTAATGCCATATCCTAGCATTGAAAGTTCCAATGGTACCACTTGGTACCATTAAAACACGTACTGCTAAACAATTCAGACATTACTATATACCGTTATATTCATTCATGAGACATCCTTGCACGTACACGTGCCATTAGACCGATACTTGCTATCACTAGTTACTCTTTTATATTCGTTCATGATATGTTGTGACAATTTGTTTGATATATTACTTGCCATATCTTGTTATAGGAAATGTTTAAGAGGGTATCATAATGGTACTATTTAAGCACGTGCTATTAGAGCACGTACTTATTCCTGCTATGTCACGTTCGTACTTCTGCGTACTCTGTCCCATTTTAATGGATTGGTGAAAACAGACTGTGAAAAAGTTAATTCGTTTTCAAGTTATCGTAATAAATGCTAAGCTCCCTATGAATAAAAAAATTCTCTTGATTTAGGGACCGAACTGCCCTTTTAATAATCGTCAAACACGTGCATCCTGCACGCACACCATCTCATTAACGTTTAGAGCACGCGCAGAACCGAACCCATGTTCTCAACACGCGTTTTACCAAATGCGAGGATAATTCGTTTCTTCCAGCAATTCAAGACATGATTGAATGAATTGTGAGATTGCAATACATGCAATTCAATACATGCAACGCAATGAATTGTGGGATTGTCTACAGACGGACGGACGGACGGACGGACAGCTGGACAAACCGATCACATAAGCACATTTCTATATATAGAAAATGTGCTAAAAATACGAAAACGAAATAATTGAAGTGGCAGTTTCGTATTTGCTCATGGTTAATTTTTGTTTTCGTTAATTTTCGTTTTTGTTCTCGCACGATGTTGCTCACAAGATTAATTCTGGATGGACTGATTGAAGTTGATGGATGGCCGCTCCGATGGTCATCTATGAAATTCGAACGTTGTTCCATAATTGACATTTTACGTAGCGAAATCAGAATGCGATGCTTGCTCTACTACCAGTTAATAGATTGCCCGTGCGCGAATATATATTTCATATGAGCTTTTCCGGAAGTAATGTTCGCATTGCAAGAAAGCCACCAACCTTCATTGGAGTAGAGGAGGAAACACACCACATCCGTTTAGGTCATAGTGTTAGAGGGACACGCTTATGACGGCGATTAACAGATTTGGAGGAGAAAAAATAAAAATATGAAACAAAATGTATATAAGCAGAGACAAAAAAATTAAATTTCTTAAAGATAATTTATTTACGAACAAATTTGAAATCATTTGGTACAAATGCTAACATTTTAGAATGTTACGTACAAGGGGATGGCAAGGTATTATTATTTGCATGTATTAATGGTTTGGAAATATAAAATGATGAATAAAAAGATTGTTTACGATTTATTCAAGGCAATTACTATTAATCATGAATAATGTAATTAAAAACAAAAATTTTTTGTATAAGCTCATCATGCCTTCTCATAATGGAAATTTAATAAACATTGATAATGAAAATTCTGTTTCAACTAGAAATTCCACCCGTCGCATGACCGGTGTCAACCCTGCAGGTTGAAGGGTAAAGAAATGAATGTGGAGCATCAGAGGTGTTCAAAACTTATATTCTGCAACAATATAGGCTACTGTTCATCTGCGTATAAAACAAATTGGCTAGTGCGAGTCGGACTCGCGCATCGAAGGTTCCGTACAACCATATATTTACCAAAATAAACTCGGTTTTGGAGTGTGTGGCACCCAAGCATTCCCTTTAAATCACGTCAAAACATGTTCGAGCGTGATCTGCGAATGGTAAACAATGCGAGGAATCCTCACTCGCTCACATACATTAGCTACCTCAATTTCACAGCATATCACGAATTCGGGAAGCGATTTCTGAAGCACTTTTTGAAGCTACTAGTAAAAAAAAAAAAAAAAAAAAAAAAAAGTGATCGAACATTGTTTGGAAAGCGCTCAACGAGATCGTCAACATTTCTTCTACATTCACCATAAATCAAAATCATTTCGATTTTTTTCTTGTACAGATGCATTAGTCTAAATTAAAATGTGGCTCTGGAGCTAGAAAACCACGCGGCAAAATAATGTCTCAAAGCGAATTGTTGCTGAAGTCTGGAAAGCAGGCTATTTATATAATTTTAGAAATTCGCAACTGCGGCTTAGGATGATGATTATTTTACGGTTTTTTTCTTTCTCGAAATTTTTTGCATAATTTAAATCTGCAAGAAAATGCGATTTCTATCAAAAATTTCACTTACCTTAAAAAATTCACTCACGCTAAATGTAGTTCCCGTTTAAAAAATGCAAAATGCTTAGTTTTATTTTAAAATTGCGAGTGACTTATTTTTTATGTATTTTTTCCGTAGAAGCCTAATTTGTAATAAAAAAGGGGATTCCTATTTAAGATATCAAAGTTGACACCCGCCCCATCTACTGAGGGCGGGGGGGGGGGGGGGAGAGGGCTGATTTTAGAACAGAAAGATTTCCCCCTTTAAAAATAATTTTTTTTGTCTCGGCAAAGTTTTCCGTACAATGCTTTGTTTTCGAGATATTTCCATGTGTACACTTAATGGACCATCTTGAATATTACAGCTGCAATAGATTCAAAATATTGTCAGCATATAATTTGCTTTCTCCAATTTAATTACATCTTGCCCCAAAATTCTTTTTTAGTATTGTTAATAATGTTTTCCTTTCAATTGTGTTGGCTCAATTAAACTTAATTCACTGCTGGAAAATTTTATCAAGGTAATTACTTTGTTAGCAGTAACAGAATTTTCAGCAGATACTTCAAGAGTTAAATCATATTATGGCATCAAAATATGAAAAGCGTCTTGAATGATTAACATTTGGTCTCTTAGAACATCTGGAAGGTACAACAGGAGCATAATAAATTTAAAATAATAATTAATGATACTTTTATTGTTGTTGATTGAACAGTAATCGACCAGTCAACTGAAGAGCATGGGGGGCATTAGGTTTAATATTAATGATTATTACATAAAATCTCTTACCTTTTATTGATGAATGGCTTCATATTAAATGCGCCCAAAGATTACTTGTATTTTATTTTTTTGCTTTGCAGAGATTACAAATACATTGAGCTTCATTGATTTTATTGAAGAAATCCCATATGGCATTTTTTACTCGGTGCCATGTTTGGGGACGTTTGGTCTTGATCTGCAAGACAGGTGCCATCTGGTGAACAGATGGACTTGTAGTTTGAATCTGCGATATATTCATGACGAAAAGTATCGATATATTCGACTAGTATCGTTGTTACGAATTATTCGATTACTAGTCAAATATCGAGAGCAAAATAATCGACTGATAGGACATCACTACATTTTATCAATATTTTGCTTAAGCTACTGCAGTAGGTAATTCCTGTTTATTCAATAGGGTTATTATGCTGTCAGTGTGCATTGTAGGTTCAAACTGTTCTTTGACGGAGCTAAGGAATTCGGTGTCCTTTATGAATCGGGTAAAACCAGACGAGATGATGCGCCAATATTTACGCACTCGTTTCGTCTTACGAAAATTCCACACGAAAGTGGATAAACGACAACGAAAACTCCATGTTAAACGAAAAAAATTTTAATGTACGAAAAATCGCAAACTGTCTAATATTAAATAGAAATTAATTAAATTCAATGAACTTAATTAAATTTTACAAAAAAATATATAGGACTTCACTAACAGAAATATGTACTTTTCCTTCTAGATATACCTTTGGATTGTGGTACTCAATTTTTATAGACAGTTAAAGGATTGGAATGCATCCTCTCTTAATGCATAAATATGTTAAAAAGTGGAATAAATAACAGCAAAACTGTTTAAAAATTATCATTTCGTCTTATTAACATTGCTTAAAATAATATTAAGGTTGCAGTTTTAAAGTTTTTGATATATATTAAAATATGAAGTTTTTTTCCTTACACAAATTGCTTTATTAAAAAGGCATGTTATTTATTTCAAATACTGTATTTAATAAATCAACAAAATATCCATTTGGTATTATGACCAGAACAATTATGACATTCTCTGAAATGTACCGTCAATAGTTGTGTACAATTATCCATCGTTGCCAACCAGGTGTATCCCGATATGGCAACTGTGTATCTTGCTAATGATGGCATCTTTCAAAAGGTTAATGCTATATACCATGTGGCCAAAATTTGCCGTGCATGGTTCGAGGAGCATGAGGATAAGTTCCACTTACTACCCTGGCCTCCAAACTCTTCAGAAATTAATCCTTGCGAGAATCTGTGGGAACATCTTAATCGACACGTCAGGCAGCGAAACCCTCCACACCGGAATCTTTATGAATTATGTAATGCTCTGCTATTCGCATGGGCACAGATTCCTGTTGCCACATTCCAAGCACTTATTGAGTCCATGTCCCGTCGCCTAGCTGCTGTTTTGGCTGCACTCACTTTAAAATTAGTTGATCTCGCTGTTTCTATCTATCCTATAGGTGGTCATAATTTAGTGACTCGACTCTATAGTTTTTCGTTGTTATCTTTTCTTATTGTTACTTACTTTTTTCGATAAATAATAGCGTTCACCAGACATTCTCTATCTTGGAAGAGCATATGTCGTGTAACATTTCCCAAAAATTCTCTACGAGCCTCAGATTCAAAGGTGGCCAGGGTAAGTGACAGAATCATCTTCGTGCTCGCTGAACAACTGCTAAATCTAAGCTAAGCTAATCAACATTATATGATAATGTCGTCCATGAAGAAAGCCGTTCCATTGCAAGATCGCACTCAGCCTTCCACGAATATCGGGGGACCAGTTCCATACCAATAAAAAAAACTGTCGACTTTTCTTGTAAGACAGGCTGAATCCAAAGCTTCATGTGACAACCGTCAAACCCTAAAGCTACCGTCGGTACAAAATAAGGTGTATCGAGATTTGTCAGATCATATAACCTTCTTTTAGTCAGGTCACGATTTTCCAGATACCACTTTTCCTATCCTTTTCGTAAAGGCTATCGATTTATATCCGTTTCAATTCCCGGCGCATGATTCTGCCAGATATAGGTCAGGAACAACCCTGCCTAAAAATTATTTGTTGCTTAGTAAATGTCCTGTTTCTCCGTACAAGGCGTTTTAAACGATGACCTTCACTCATGATTTGAGGACTTTTAGTCAATGACTGTGGCTCATTTTCCCTGCGGTTGAATAACCTTGATATTGCATCGTTCAAGAATCCAGTCAGATACTTTGTTGTTTCGATCGTGGCTACAACTAAAAGAGTACAACAACGAATCCTTTTTTGAAATCAGTTAGGTACTTCTTTTTGCCCATTATGATCAGTACTATGATTTGACTCATTGTCACATGCTGGCTTGAACTCTTAATTAAAATCTTCAAAAACTTTTACTCAAAATTATACCCAGAGGAAACAGCCGTGCCAAGGAAAGAAGAAGGTGACAAAGTTAGAGAATCTAATGATTTTCTTTAATAAAGATCAAACATTAAATTAAGTTGTATTACAAGTCGGGCTCTTTTGGGCTCTCTTAATTATTTTTTTTTCACAAAATAACAGATTGTCACATGAAAATTATATGGGCCTTCTCTTGACTTCGATCGCTAGTCCAGGGTTGAAATTTATGATGATATTCTCTTTCGGGACATTTTAGTAACCAAATTACAGTATTTTTTAAATGGTTTAGTTAAAATTTTCCTTTACAAATTATAATAGAAGATAAACAAAAATAAAATAAATAAATAAATAACTAAATAAATAAGTAAATAAATATAAAAATTTTGAAGAAATTGGTGCATTTCTTCATTGAACTTCTGAACTTTTATTTATTTTATTTGGACTTCACTTCTTCAAAAAACTTCAAAAGTATACAATTCTTCAAAATTTTCAATATTCTTCTCAACATTCTTCAACATCTGTAATTCCCTTCTGCAAGACAAACTTATTCAACTCGAAAATTCCTTCTGATCTTGATTTCTTCTAAAACATCTACCAATTCGTTCAAGAACCTCTTCTGTTTCCTTCTGAACCTTAATTCTTCAAGAGCATTACTGCATTTCTTCAACTCCTTCAACATCTTCGACTCAACTGTTTCATACAATATTGGACTATTGGTGATCTGTATGTATAAATTTTAAAATTTATATTCATTTATCTTCTAATATAATTTGTAAAGGAAAATTTCAACTAATACTAGTTAATATAATATATTCCTCTTTTTTAGTAAACTTTTTAGTTTACAGAATTTTCGTTACAAAAATCTGATATAGAAATTATTAATCTTTGACTTTTATATTTATAATAAAAACTATACAGTTTTAAGATTTTAAAAATTTCTGCAGTTTTTCTTCAATAAAAATGAAGTAACGAATTCTATTAGTTTAGTAGAATGATAACCAATGTTCAGCTTTTACTTAAAAATATTATACTACCTTATTTTTATAAAATTAGCACGAGGCGCATTCAAATTATAAGGTCTCCTAATTTATTTTGAAAAAAGTTCTGACCTTAGAAAGCTGAAAGTATTTGTCTACATACTCACCCTCTAGCCGTATACATTTTTCACAAAGCTAACACCACGACTGAAAGGTCGTTGCAAACGCTTCTTTAGGAACTTGTTTTGTCTACTAGAAAAGTGCTTAAGCAAGAATGGAACCTCATCGAGCAGCTTTCCAGTGAACAAACCAGACCCCTAGGTCGTTTTGCAGTGAATAAGTTATAAATTTGGAATTCGGGGACTTGCGAAACTGTTTATGGTGTGGTTTCGATTTTACAGGTTTCATTTTAAATTCCTTCATTTGTTTATTTGTCTTTTTTCTTTCATTTTCCCGGTGACTATGATGACAACTGATGGCAATTTCAGCTTCGAAGGGTCGGTAATTTAAAAAAAAATAAATTAGGAGACCTTAGAAGTTGAATGCACCTAATATAAATAGTGAACGAAATCAGGTGTCGCGAATAAATTGAGTGACAGGCGGAATAATATATTTTGGAAAAAATATTCGTTTTAGTAATTCAAAATAAGAAAATTGAAAGTTTTTCTAGCTCAGAATAAACGACAAAAAAATGATTAATTGGCACAATATAAACGAAAATCCATAATACTGTCGTCGACATGGTCGCAGTCATTGTCGGCGACATGAGTGAGGACCACTGTTGCTCTCTTCTACAGTAACACCCTTCGATCGCATTGGGCTTCTCTGGCACTGGCTCACTCGTTAAAGATGAAATTGAGATAGCAGGACACGTTGCTGAAATTTTTAGACAGTGAAACTTTTAAAGCATCTCCAATAGCGGGCTCTTTCTGCGCATTTATCGGATGAAATTACCATCATCGCACGCTTTTGATCAGGACACGGCCAACAAACTGTGTAAATCGGTTTAACTCGCACTGTGCGGGGCATTCTTGCATTTTAAGACATTTAAAACCTTTTCTTTCCTCCGTAAAATTCGATCAAGCAGGATTTGCGTTCGTCAAGGGTGAAAAATCTGCAAAAAAAAACGACATCAATGACAATCCACAGAGTAAACAAGCCTACGTCACAACCCTGCGATTTCTGCGCGATGCCGAATGGTCTTAAGACTTTATCACGTGATATCAGTATTAAAATCTCGGCAACTGCCCTGTATATATAACATTGATGCAATTAATATAAGAATTTATTTTGTAACAGAATAAACTAACAAACACTTTTTTTGAATATAAATATCTAAGATCATGTCTGATTTGCGAATTTAAAACCTGACATGAAAGGAAATTGCTATTTCCGACACAAAATATGCGTAGTTAAACATCCGTACTAGAAGAATTCATTCCGGCTGGAATTGCAAACAGAAAACAACCGAGGTAATTGCAATTTTGGAACATTTTTTATATTACACGCTTTTGAAGACGCATTTTTATATTATTATACTTCATCACTTCAGATTTACTGCATAATACCATAAATCTTCTAAAGTAATTTTATATCAAGATGTCTACTTATTATTATATTACCGTGTTTAGAAAATACGTACACTTTCGTTGAAAATTAGCTCTGAGTATTAACTTTCTCTTGAAAATAGGTATAAAAACCAATTTTAGAAAGAGAATTGTTTTTATTACTTGAAGTATCAATAAGCAGACAATGGTTTCAGTAATGCGAATTTCATTATTGAATTATATATCTTTCTCAATTTGTTTCCCTGACGACATTTTGGTAGAGGTTTATCCAATGAAATAATAAATTAAGAAAGATCTTTGCAATTAAGAAATTTTATCAATTAAATAATAAAGTTCGTATTACTAAAACTATCGACTACATATTGATACTATGATTACAAAGATTTCATACTGTGGCTCATTTTTCCTGCGGTTGAATACCCTTGATATTACATCTTTCAAGAATCTAGTCAGATACTTTGTTGTTTTAATCGTGGCTCCAGCTTAAAGAATACAACTATGAATCCTTTTTCGAAATCAGTTTAGTACGTCTTTTTGCCCATGATGATCAGTACTATGATTTGACTCATTGTCACATGCTGGCTTGAACTCTTAATTAAAATCTTCAAAAACTTTTACTCAAAATTATACCCAGGGAAAACAGCCGTGGCAGAGAAAGAAGGAGGTGACAAAGTTTGAGAATCTAATGATTTTCTTAAATAAAGATCAAACATTAAATTAAGTTGTATTACGAGGGGCGATTGATAAATAAGGTCTCCATGGCTGTAACTTTTTTATTTGTTAACCGATTTTCAAATTTCTTTTTGTATCTTATACTCACATCTGTCCTCTATGTAATGCACGATTCACTTTTCGACATAGTCCCCATCCCTTTCCACGCATTGCGCCAACGCGTGACTAGTTGGGTGAACCCGTCGGAGAGGAATTCCGGAGTTGTTGTCGACACCAGGATTGAATGGCAGCTTTGGACCCTCTTCTGGAGTACGATAACGTCCGCCCGCACACGAGTCACCACACACCAGAGGGCGTTGCAGCGCCTACAGTTCAAAGATGAAAAATTGCAGTTCAAAAATGAAAGACTTTGCACATTGCGACTTTCACCACTTCCCAAAGAAGAAAGAGCCCCTTAAGAGACATGAGTTGGTTCTGACGGCGAGGTAAACGCTGCCATTCAATCCTGGTGTCGACAACAACTCCGGAATTCCTCTCCGACGGGTTCACCCAACTAGTCACGCGTTGGCGCAATGTTTGGAAAGGAATGGGGACTATGTCGAAAAGTGAATAGTGCATTACATAGAGGACAAATGTGAGTATAAGATACAAAAAAAATTTTGAAAATCGGTTAACAAATAAAAAAGTTACAGCCATGGAGACCTTATTTATCAATCGCCCCTCGTACAAGTAGGGCTATCATGGGCTCTCTTAATTATTTTTTTTCAAAAAATAACAGATTGACACATGAAAATTATATGGGTCTTCCCTTGACTTCGATCGCTAGTCCAGGGTTGATTCGGCGTCGATTATCTCGTCCTCGGACTTGAGGTTGGAGAATTCAGAAGCAGCCACCATCGATAAAAAAAACCACGACCTTCGTAGGTTAGTCGAAGAGAGGATCCGAACTACTGGCATCCACATGCTAGAAATAAACCACAATTGAATAACGAGCAACACACCTTATGTCTACTCTTAAACTAGTTTATTATTGATAATACTAATGGTAGAAAAACACTATAGTGATGTCTTAAAACCAAGGGAAAAAAAATAGTGTGTGGATATTTTTCTGTTATTCGTTGTGGTTAAAGAGTTTTCTTTCATTTATTATTGTAGCTTATTATTAAATAAACAAGACTACAATTAAGGGTGTACTTATTAACTAATTCGTACCCCACGCTGACGGTCCGTAAGCCAAGCGTGGCCCACCGCTCGAGATCTCGTTAAGCATGCGCGCACTTGCAAATATTGCGTTGCCCTCGTGAGTCGGATAAAGCCCGTCTCGGAGAATGTGTAGCGTAGTCTGCGAAGACTCGCCTATGAATACCGTTGGAATGCCACATTCAATAGGTTGCAGGGCGGACTTAACACGTCTGCTCTGTCTCCATTAACAACCAAGTTCAGACGAGCTGCTGGCGAAAGCAAGTGCCGTTGCTCCTTAGTCGTGTCTAAGGACTTCTCGGCGCTTTTTGAAGCATCTAGACAAAAGTATCTAAATGTTCGGGAATATACGAAAACAGTGTGTCACTGACTGCTTCGGAAGGCTGGGGCTTCACAGTCCCACTGTCCAAACGTAAATCGCCTACGTCGTGGTAATTATATTCGTTCAACGTTCGTTCTCCTCGCCGACTTCTATCGGTTGACAATACGCGGCTCCGAGCTCCTGCTGGCGAGAAACCGTCTCTAGATTCTCTCGTGTTGCTTACGGCCCTTTCATGTTGCGGTCGAGGCAGACGAATCCTACGTGGCTTAGCGTGGCGACAACAATTTGGCTTCTCTTTACACACGAGTGCCGAGTCGTTATGAGAGGTGCGGTCGGAGAGCGGTCGCGATGCCCGGCTTCGGTCGGCAGTCTTCGCGGGAACGTTATCGTCTCATGCTCCTTTTTTCTTACTGCACGCTGAGGAACCCATTGAATTCGAAAAACCATCTATATTCTTTCGCTGAGTTTCCCTAGACGTCTTTTTCCCTTGCGATCCGCCGTACTTGACATCCCCGTACTCTGTGTCTCCTTCTCCCTGAAGGCTCTCTTTTTTTTCCTCAACGCAATCTGATTGGCTAAGCCATCTTTCCTTACCAATCGACTTGGATTTCGTGGCTTCGCTCTTCTCGGGATATTACTATTTTCAGGAGGAGGCTGGAGCTTCTTAATCATAATTTTTTTGTTCACGGGCTTCAATTAATCCCGTTGCTTTTTACATGGCATATCGCCAGATTTTTTGTTCGATCTGGCGATATGACTCTCATCTAACTCCTTCTTAAATAGGTGATCAGTACACACTTGAATCGCATCATTCAGATTATTTTGCATAAAAACGGATTATGGGAGTCCAAGAATAAGTGATACGTTTTTCAGTTTTTGATTTTTTCTAATATTTTTATAAAACTTCAGAAATCTCAAAACACTTTGAAATAACAGGATATCCTTTTGTTTGTTTGTTTTTTTAATTGGAAAATTGTCATTTTCATATATGAAGCCTATTGTCCGTAAAAAAATTTTCTTCTACTATGTGAAGATGTGCCTCATGTTGTGTTAAGTTGATGCTGTAAAATCTTAAAATATTAGTAGAAAATAATGCCCAATTCATTTACGTAAACTAAAGTTCATTAAGAAATGTCAATAACCTTTTGAGATAATATACATGCAGATATCAGGAGTGGGAAAAAATGATGTTTTAAAGTTAAAACAAATTGAAGGCTTCACTTGAACAACTTTGAATTAAAGGTTTAGGGTGTTATTTCTGTTGTTAAACTGAATAGAAAAAAAAAGTGTGAACTGACCTGTCCTATAAATAGTTTGATAAGCACAGCTAATCGCGTTCTCTAGCACTTCTTTCAAATGCATACAGTGTATCAACTTGCCCCACTTGACGTTATTACGGTTTTCTTCATCTGTTAAAAACAGGCGGCCATTTCGAAATATATTGTATCACGTTATTACTATGAAGAAGAACTTCACCTTCCTATTGAGACTGGAACAGCTATACTTTTCACTGGTCAAACACAACAACAAGCTCTCCCGTCAATTGTGGTGTAATTAAAAACAAAGAGCACACACTTAGCTTGAAAACGAAGAATAAGCGTTTCACTGGTGATGATTTTTAAAAATTAATGCATGTGCATTGTTCCATAAACCACGATGTATCACCGTGCCCCCGTATCAACTTATCGAGTCTCCCCTAAATCAAATTTACGTATGTTTCGCAGATGTTTCTAATTGGCTTGCATGTGTGACATATTCTTTAATTGATGAGTTCACTCATAAGCTTCATATTCTAGTAAGATTGTGTATGCTTATATTGATATTTTTTGATATCAGTATTATATGACATTACAGAAAAATGCTTATTTGTAGACGTTGAGTGTCTTGAAATAGGGGTATAGGATTTGAATTTTAGATCACCTTGTTTCAATACATTAGAATAACTAGAAGATTTAATGACAAAATTCTTAAAGAATAATTTTGCAGTTTTTCTTCAATAAGAATGAAATCGTTATTGAAAAAATCAAATCGACAATTCTTCTATGCTCATCTCAGATTTCATCTTAATTTGTACAGATTAAATAAGATTCCAAATCTATGCTACAAAATACTTGGTTTATAAATTACATTTAAACTCTAGAATTTTACATTCTAAATAAGTAAAGTAGCTGAGGAACTGGATGTAAAAAGCATTAAAAATATCTTTGCGAAATTTGTTTTTTCTTCTAGTTTTTAAACTTAAAAAAGGATTGGTGTTGGACTTGCCCTTCCTTCTAATTTATGGAAAACATATTTTTTCTGAATATTTGTCAATCCACAACGGAAATAGAAATTTGAGGACCATGACGGATAAAGTTGGAACAAAAACAAGTTACAATTCTTTATAATTGTTGTTATTATTAGCATATCTGGTGAATTACGTAAAATAACAATCTTTTAGAAGATTCTCTCTTTATAGCTATGATACTCATTAATTTTGTAAAGAAAAAAAAAGGAGACTAATAAGAGCTCTTATTTTGAATATAAAATTAGTAAATTCTTCTTGAGCTCGAGATCTTCTTAGGAAGAGAAACACCTTATTTCCTAGTAGCAGCAAGGAGACACAATATCCGCTGATAAGCATCCTGGCTTGAAGACTTCATTCGGATCACCGCTTCAAAGACGTAAAAGAAACTAAGGTAAATGAAGTCATGGAAAAAATTTTGTTATATAATGCTCATTTTTGTTGTGTACAGGGTAAATAGTCATTATAATATTTTTTACAGTGTAATACATGAATATTTTATCGCAATTTTATAAAGTAAATTTCAATCACGATGTATAGGCTATAGGAATATCCGCGCACCCTCCTAAACTTATGAACTGCTGTATTTTGAGTTTTATTTATAAAACATGAATCCTACATAATGTAATGGCTTAAAACTACATAAACGTTATTTGTATTTGGAGCAATGCGTCGCAATCTTAGAGATTTATTTTATTTTCAATTTATTTTGAATATGTGCATTAGAATTATTATTATTATTATAATAGTTAGGCTATATGCTTTATTGCCCCTAACCTGGACCAGCGTCTATCTGCATTGTAAAATTGCAACCGCATATAACATTGTTTCTGCTGCAAATTGTTTGCATGACTTTATAAATTAGCGAGTTTGTCTTTATAATCAGCCAGAAGAGTTCAAAACTGCTGATTTTCCTTCAGAAGTTTAAGCCGTTACGATTTTAAAAAGCTTTTAGCCAGCCCCGGCTAGTTTTACAGCTGATGATTCTGAGTTCATTGTTTATTTGTTCTTGCCTTATACGTGGTGGATATAAAAATGAGCCCCCTCCCCTTTTATTTTCGTAACCGAAGCAGGTATGTCAATTTTGATGAATCCAATGACAGGAAGTTGTGGGTGACCTATCCCATGATGCACTTTTCATCATCCCAAATATGCAAATTGGGACACATTCAAATCCTATATTATAAACCGTAATGGATACACCAAAAATTCCAACTGATGACTTGTTCAGCATGGAATTCTGAACAAAACAAAAATAAAATTTTCAAAATCCGATGAACGGATCACCTACAACTTCCTATTCATTGGATTCATCAAAATTGGCATATCTGATTCAGTTACGAAACTAAAAGGGGGGGGGGGGGACTCATTTTTGGATCCACCCTGAATATCATAGAACTGATTTTTTTTTTCACGGTGATACAACTAAAAATCGTTTTGCTATTTTGGTTAATAGGTAGAGATTGGTTTGTTTATTATTAAGCTTAGATGGATTTAACTCCAATTGGTTAAATAATAACTCAATGAATACAACACAGAGCGAAGGGACTATCCATTCTATGAAAAATCTGAAAAACAGGAATTCTAGGCGATATACCGGGACTTTATTTACCTCTTGTTGACTTGCCTCAGATTAAAATGATATCCATCTTCACCACTGGAGAACATCACCAGCCTTTTTCGAAAACAGCTCCTCGCGATCTTTACGGAAAAGAAAAAAAAAGTTTTGGTAATCGATAACGAGACGTGCTTCGAATTCGACTTCTTGCCTAAACCGATTAATTTCACTGGTTTAATGTATTGCAAGGACGCCGAACGTCATTCGCCTAAACGAAAACGCTTTTGGAATAGGGTGTCCGTCCTTAATTATCTAGCATAAGTACCAGGAAATTGATCATAATACGTCTCTTATTATCCTTCCCAACTTACTTATGACCAACAATTCGATTCCCATACCAAATTTTCGAAGAGGCACTTAATCTCGCAATCCATGGACACTGTATCATTTTATGTATCTTTCCTTTGACCATGAAAGCCGAAGTGTATCTGAAGGAATGCATAAAGAAAAGATTGTTGGTTTTTTTTTCATTCTTCGTTGCCATCAGCTTGATGAAATTCTGTTCTGTCCGGACCTAGCAAGTGCCCATTAGGCCCGAAACGTGGTTGACTACCTGGACTCCATAACTCTTGGATTATGTGCACTGGAACAAAAACGCTCTAAATATCTCACAAACAAGGGGAATTGAAGATTCTGGTCATTATGTAAATCTAAGTATTCCGCCAAAACAACGGAGCCCCAACAATAAAGCTTTCCGAAGTTATTGGACTAAGATCAATAAAAAGTTTACGAAAACCCATGGAACTTTATAAACAGAGAAATAAATATCAAACGTTTATTATCCCCAATAACCTTAAAAAATACCGCAATATTTAATCTTATTTATTTATTTATTTAACTACTTCATAAGTAATCATACCATCCAACCATTTTTCAGCATTATTTAGCCTAATATCAACATCGGAATATTGAAAACTGCATCATCATGTGTACTGTGAAAATGTTTTGCTGCGGATGCAGTCTAAAGAGTGGCGCAATTACGGCGGCCATTATCACTGCGGTAAGTGAAACTATTAAAAACCATCTTTAAATCTTTTTCGTACTTTCATAAGTCGTGCCGTGGATTTATAAATTTTATATTGGATATCAAATTCTCAGCTCCAATTTCGCAAGATTAGCATGTTTGATTTCAGATGAGTTAATTTATCTAAAATCTAACAGGAATAAACAATTCTACGAGGGTTGTTCAAGGCAAACCGGGACTTTTGGGTGTAAAAAAATAAAGCCTCCATATTTATATGTTACTAAGCATCATTTATATTTATTAAAGTAACCCAACGTTTTACAGGCGCCTAAATACCTTAAGCATAAAACCGTTTTGTCTTTGCGTCGTAACCAGTTTCGCACAGCATCATTGACTTCTTCACAAAGTCAACAAGAAAGATGAAATGCTGGCCTCTTAACAACTCTTTCAAGGGCCCCAAAAGATTACGGCGAAAGTGGGAGTTGCCCCCAATCCCGTACTTGCAGTTACAGTTCGGCTTGATGTGTGATACTGGGCCTGTTAAAAGAACAAACACTCTTAGGATAAAACCACGACGCGTCTTCCTTAAAGCATTCTGTTGTAGTAGTGATCATTGTTGATTGTCAAATCCTCCCTGTCCTTGGGATCATCAACAATGGACGTACGACTGAATCGCTAACACCAATCAAATGCGTTACTGCGGCTAAGTGTTTCTCCTGATGTCTCCTGTATATCTTAGTAGATTTCACGCCTTCTTTCATGACAATATGCGCTGACATCTTCGGAAGCAATTTTTATTAACAATAAAAACCATCCGGTTTGCCTAGAACAATCTACGTATGCTTAAATCTTAATTGGATTCTTTCGTACAGACCAAAATTATGATAATGAATAATGATTAGAATAAGCAATGTTTCATCGAATTTATATTCTAAAGTTTTTGTTAACAACTATACTGCTCATAATAATTACGCCCAGTGCGTGAAATAAAATGGGTCTCCATATTTAGCTGATGTTCTTGCACAAACATTATTGTTTATAACTAGCATATAGGAAATTAGTGAACAACAAGAAGTTAATCCCCCCGAGAAGTTCATCTATTTTATCCCTTTTTCTGCACTTTTAAGCCCCCAAATTTTTTAATCAAGAAATTGATTTTCTCGAACGTATTATTTAGAAAATGTAAAAGAACTCTATCTTCTTTCGTTCTTCATCATTTGCGATCGAATGACATATTAAAACAATGTTCTATACAACACCGACACTCAGTTTCATTTCAAGTGCAATTTGATGGATCTTTACTATTTGCTTGCCAACACAAGTTCTTCAGTCATTTTCACTTTCTCTGGAGTGACTGCATCCTGTGGACATTCAGATCATTATGCATCTTGAATGGATGCTTGTCCTTCTCGAAATTTATTTACCCATACTTTAACTTGAGCAAGGCCGTACACTTATGCTAATCGGCCACTTCCCTCTGCAAATACTTGTAAGAACTTCATCACGTCTCGTTGTTTAACTGCAGACGCTACCATTGTCAACAGGTCCATGCAAACAATGATAGTGGTTACCAATGTTTGCCTTAGGTAGGAAGGAACCTAACCATAGAAATGTTCTTTCCAGCGCCCTGTCGCTTGGCTGATTATTTATTGAATGGCCCTATTCCAACTTTCTATTTGCTATCTAGGTATTATGTTTATCACGTATCTCAATTGTCTGATTATTTTGCACAATGCCGTCGCAATCAGGTTAGACCTCACATTAGCCACCCTTTAAGTATAATTTCTATAATTTCTGATAAACACCTTCCAGTTTCGGATCCATTCTTGCTGCTAGAAGCTAGCCACGTCAGTAGTGCATCCCCGGCACTCATTTGACACATCAACTCGTCCCATAAATGTTCGATCGCATCTGGGCTCAGTCTATCCTAATTATTATGAGCAGTGTAAATTCTATTATTACTTTAGTCAGTAAAATATGAACGCTAAATTATTTATTATTTAACGAATAAATTATTTGAATTTTATTTATTAAAAACTTAAGAAAAGTGGTTAATTATTCTATTAGGGGTCTAATTTTTCTTTTTATTGCAGATAACAGGCATAATATATTTAGCGGTTGGCATTAAGGCATTACAAGACGCTGCCTATGTAGAAAAACATTACCCTCCTTATGATGAGATAAAAAGTGCCATAAGAAGTGAGAACAATTTTTTTTATTTATTAAAAATCATTTTATAAGGGCCGTTTAATAAAAAAATTCAGCCAAGCAAGACGGCACTGGATAGGATATTTCCATGACGAATATGCAAAGCAGGCAAGGTTCCACCCTCTATTATAGCAAACGTTTGTATTTGTGCACATGGCTGACATTGGAAGCGTCCGCAGTTGAGCAACGAGGCACAATCCTATTCCTAGTTGAAGAAGGCAATGGTATCACTGCCATTCATCGGCAAATAGTACAAGTGTACGGAACTTACACTCTTAGCCTTGCTTAAATTAAGAAAGGGCTAAGAAATTTCGGCTAGGAAAACATCCATTCACGACGCCCAACGATCTGTTAAAATTGTGAGTATGAGTATTGTACACGCAATTTTGCACCTAAAATTCAGGAAAATGCGCACAGTGGACTACACACAATCGACGATGAACAGACCAAACTCTGCATGGGCAGTCATGAGAGTATTTAACACGATACTATTCGTAAGGTAAATGGCTGACTGTATCTGGGATAGGCGTCTAAATAATGGGAGAAATACTTGTAACCATTAAATGTCTGTATTCCAGTATCTTGTCTTTGGCTGGTAATTCATTGAAAATCCCTTACAAAAATTATATTAAGCTTGCTGAGGATTAGAATAATAATAAAATATTTGAAATGTCCACATATTCTACTAAGAACAAGATTAGATTAAAGGTAATTTTAAGTACAGTCTAAAATAAAAGTATTACAATTAATGCAATAATTCATTGTTTTCAGATGCAAGAGCATATGGCGGGATTTACTTGACATGTGCCATAATCAGTGTCTTCATCTTGATTTTCATCGTCCTCGCCATAGTAAAAGTAAGGAAATTCGTCATACATTATCCAATCGGCCTAATACACACAGTATTTACGCAAAAAAATCTAGATGCTTTTGTGTACTAAAATATCACATCATTTAAAAAAATTATTTCGCATTTTCACTGATTCATTTGCACTCAGTTAACTTATAAAGACATTCCATTTATTCTTCAAAATAAACCTCCTCACATTCAATCGCATATCTCCAACAGGTGGGTAATACGTAAATCCCATGTAAAAAGTCAAAGATTTAAAAACATATTTGGGCTTGGATGTGAAAAAGCCTTGCAAAATCTGAACATCTGATTTATATAGTGTCGTCTGCGCATATGATTATCTAATGATCTAATAGACATCAAATGAGTACGGAGAATGAGGCAAAGCATCCTATCCAAGCTGCATAAAGTTTCAACGGGTCTGTAAAGCTTTGTGCGGTTTTGCATTGTCCTGTAGCAGTTGAGGACCTGTGCGGTTTAACAATACAGGTTGTCGTTGAAGGAGTTTCTGATGAGATCCGTTGGAGCTTACCCTCTCGAAGACTCAAAGTGCACTACTCCAATTGCTGTCCAAAAAAGAGTCATCAACATTTTCTTTGGGAACTTTCTAGGAGGTATCCCTGGTGATAACCATTCTAGACAACCCATGCTTTATTGCTTGTAATGATCCGGTCCAGCAATAGCTCTCTGTGATGATGTTGGAGCAAGGAAGAGCAAATGTCAGCGCTGCACTTAATTCACTGGTGACAGAGAATGGGAGAGCCATTTATTCGTTTTATGACTTTCTCCAGTATGCGAGGATGGTTGTGCACAGTTTCATCTGTCAGTGAGTTGTTTGGTGGCTTATTTATGACAGGTTTTAATGGATTAGCTTTAATGAGTCCCTTCAGTACATCTAAATCAACAGCAGGCGGTCGCCAGAGCAGGCGTTATCTTCGATTCATCTTCATCACGGAATTTCTAAAATCAAACTCAGCGTTTCTTGGTTGACAACGCTTAACAAACATTTTGGCATGCCTCAGTTGCTTCAATTCAGTAGTCACTTTTGTAAGCTTCAATACAGTAGTCAATTTATTTATGAATCTTCTCAAAGGAACAGGCTGGAGGATAAAAATCATGTAGGACAGAGCCACTTCTTTTAAGGGGTTCAGATGCTATTCTTTGACAACGGGTCCAGAAATACGCAAGAAATATTTAAATGACCTGGTCGTTCAGAACAACAAAATATCTTCCCAATTTATTATGTTGAAGCTAAGTTTATAGTTTAATGTTTCGTACATAATTAATTAGTAGATGCTTAGAAGAGCTATTGTATGATTTTGACTCAAGAATTTACCTATACTGTAAGTGTAACGTAGTCTTGAATGAAAAAAAGAGGACAACATTATTTTGGAACACTCTTTCTCGCATTTCATTAAAAAGGTTTTTTTTTATTTTATTTTTTATTAAATAATTTGAGATTTTATTAAACCAGTTTTTCGATTTTCGACCATCATTCCCTGTTTTCCTAGAATTCTGTTACCAACAATTCGTTTGTCTAATTTAATTAATTTTTATAAAAATGTAGTAATTTCTTCTTAATCTGTAAGAGAAGTTGTAGTGCTACATGATTTCGTTTTCAAATTAAACTTGTTGAGGGAGCCGTCATATTCAAAGTTTTGTTCCGCGAAGGGAATCCTTCAGTATACCAAAGAGATGGTAGTCGCATGGTGGTCACTACCCCCATGCAAGTATACAAGCCCTCGTTCCGACGTGGCGTAAAGGGACGGGGATTAGGTGGGAAAATGACATGGTGTTCCTGAAGGATGTACGAGGTTGTATCTATGACCTCCGTAGGTTGTAAGGGTGTTGAATACAAAATAAATTTTAAAAAAATACTGTGCATTTCTTTTGGAATGAACCTAGTATGTCTGGAAATGGACGATGAATCTGCAATAAAGCATTTAGTATTGGTGTGTGACATTACACATTACTTGGCATTAATTTCATCCATGCTACACAAGATGTTTTAGGCGGCAATGGGATGCAATGCTCGATATGAAAAGATTCAAGATCCATGCTCACACAAACACCGATAAATAGATGCAAACGTTTTGTTCTGTCTGTCAGGGTACTTAGCTCGGTAAATCCGTGCGACCTCTCGACCGTTTGACCGTAGAAGAAAACCATCTCGGAAAGAATAACGGGCCATTGTGCTTCAACTTCCCTCAAATCACACAATCTGTAAAACAGACAAGCACACTGTGAATGTTGTTTTGAGATGATGATGTCGTTCATCAATGCCATCGACCTGGGCAAATATGCACTTCCAGACATATGTTGATGCGAACTTTTTTGTTCCCTTTCCTGTTAGGAAGCACCTCCGGAAGTTTGCCCCCTTACTTTTTATTCATCCTGTAGTTTCTCATTAATGAAAATGTAATCGATTTTTTATATTATTTTAATGCTTTTAGGATAAGGCAGGCTTTCTTTTACCTTATCTCATCTGTAGCATGATTCAAATCATTCTTGGGTGTGTTTCAACTATCATGGGGCTCGTGAAAGCAGTAAGTCAAAAAAAAAGACTTTGATCTCTTCTTTAACACAAACTGTATAATAACAGAATAAAAATGCAGGATGTTTTCAGATACAATGTAACAGCCAAAATTCTGGAGAAATATAAATCAGATCGAAAAAATAAAAAAACGCCTGTTTATTATTTTAAAAACGCTATCCAATGATACAAATCTTGAACCCTCAACCCCACCTCATTTGGGTGGGGCAGGGGACAATTTTGAATTTCAAATGCGAATCCCTATTATCAATGATATTTTCATATTGTATAAAGCATTTGAGATATTTTATTCTTGGCACTTTTTTTCAATTGATACAACCGTTTGGAGATAGAGGCACTGAAGGTGTAGAGCTTTCAAAGTTTTTGAACCAATTTTATCGATGAAGGCAAAGAGATAGAGGGTGGATCATACAGACATTCCTATTCTAGCTTTTGATGGTCTTTAAGAATTCGAAGTCAAAATTTCAAAAGTCCAAATATTTTTTAGAACACAAGCAAAGTCTTGGGGGCAGCAGTACTATGAAGGCAGAGTCTGTGCGCGTGTACTATTAAAAATAGGGGTTCCTATTTAAGATTTCAAATTACCCCCTCTCCCACCCTCAGGGCGTGGGGTGGGGGAGTCAAGTTTGGTATCATTGGATAGCTTTTTGAAAAATATTAAACACGTGTTTTTTGTTTTTTCGATCCGATGTGCATTTCTTCATATATTTGGCCGTTAGACATTATTTGAAACACAAAGTACTTTCCATGCTGATAAAGTTTTCCTTTTTCTATCTCAGAATTATGTCCTCTTTCTTGCTGTTGCAATTATTGGATTCGAAGTGAGTTTTGTGCTGATTTATTTACAGCATATAAATGTTATGTGATGAAAATTTAAAAAAAAGTAAACTTTTTTTTTTTTTTGCATTCTTTTAGATATATCTTTGGATCGTGGTGCTTAGTTACTACAGGCAATTGAAAGATGGGAATGTATCATCTACAAAGGCTTAAGAATATCAAGAAAAGCAAAGAAAACTTATTCCAAGCGCAGAATTTTCAAATTATTTTTTTTTCCTGAAAATGGAGCAAATTCGATATAACACAGTTGAACAGAGAAAAGGCTTTCAATTTATTTCTCTTCGGTGAATTCTCAGTTTAAAATTTAAAGATTATAAGGCCTGTGTTCAAAGTAAATTTTCTCCATCTATCCTTGATAAATAAAGTATTAAAATTTTAGCTATCTTTAAATTTACTTTGCATAATAAATTATTTGTCTGTCAACTAAAGATAAAAGGCTACAGAACAAAAGTATCAATCAAAACAGTGTATTTAGTTGGTTAACATACAAGGTGCGTTTCTAAAGTTTAGGTAATAGTATTTTTTTACTTTCTACACAAGAAATGAAAGTAAAAATTGTTTTGATTGAAACCTAAGGTTTATTGTGCATTCACATTCAAGTGTGAAAAAGATCAACGTTTCATAATAATTATTTCTATTTTTTAAACGAAAAATCAAAAATGGGCTAACTCAAAAGTTTAAGTAAATTTTGTCTTAATAACAAATTGTGCAACATAACAATTTTAGCATTTGATTTGCTTTCCTTGACATTTAATAACATCAAGTACACGATTAGGTATTCTTGTGATATTTCTACAGAATCTGTGGCTCTAAATTATACCAGCAAACTTCGATGGCAATTTTCAAGTCTTCCACCCAAGAATATTGTTTCTGGCCGACATATACTTGTCTACACATAATTCCCCAAAGGTTTTCAGTCGGATTACTTGAATGTTTTTTTTTCTTTAACCAGGTAGATGTATGTAGATTTGGATGAGTGAATGGGTGCATTGTCATATTGAAAAATAAATTCTGGACAAAAAGAAGGTGGTCATGTTTTAAGTGTCTAGATAGTCTTCAGATATTTGATGACCGGAAATAATCGCTAAACTTGTGAATCCATTAGAGCCAAACGCTCCCCATGATACTACTTCCTCCCTGTTGATGACTAACGAAAGACTTCTCTTCTGTCCGCAGATCATACTAATAGGATCCCAACCATCTGGTATATCCAGGTTCCATTTTTTTTTCATCACTACGTAATACACTAAGCCTCTCATTGTTACAATTCATGTGGTTACGGACCCATTTCAACTGTTCAAGGGTGATTTACAATCATTCTTCTGTAAACAAGACGTGGATTTCTTTGCAAACGCCTGTGAATTGTGTTCTTTGATACCTTTAGTTCAGAAACCGTAGCAATTTGTCTCATAGACGGGGGCTGTTTTTTTGCCATTTAAACAATCCTTCTGTCCATATAAACAGACCTCTGGTTGAAGTCACTTTTGGACGTCCACTTCGAGGTTTCACGTGTATTTTAAAAATTCCAAATAATAGTGCACGGCCGATTTCACTGGCAGATTCTCCTTTTGCTTTCAGCATCCATATTTTGCTTAATTCCACCTAAGAAAACTGCTTATTATTAGGGATTTTCACGTGAAATGAGAATGACAGCTTTTGAATCAGCAAATGCTGGATTTCTTAACAGATATGTAAATTATGGGTTACACCAAGTGATTTGTTGTATACATGTAGAGGGTGAAAGCTGTATAAAGGTAACTTTACCTAAACTTTTGAGACAGACCTTTTTTGATTTTTTTTGCTTTTAAAAAATGATAATAGGGATTATGAAAATTTGATCTTGAATGTTGATGCACAATTAATGTTAGATTTCAATCAAAACAATTTTTACTTTCACTTCTTATTAGAAAGTAAAAAAAACACAACTAAACTTTTGATACACACTTTATTATCCTTATATGCACGCGATTTTATATCTGTTTTAAATGTATACAATAACTACTTGTAAATATTCGAATCTCTCTTAATATTTTATGCGAGTTTTTGCATTTTCTTATACTTTCCAGAGAACAAAGACTGCATATTTGTTCTACTTATCTAGCCATATTTGACAAGACTGATATTACTTTCTATACATTAATATACTTTTTTGAAACATTGTTAAGTTCAGATAAAAACAATTTGCTGAATAGCTTTGAAGAAATATTCAGATACCAAAAGTAGTTTTTTGTTTTTTTATAAGTTCCCGATAAGAATTTATATTTACGACAATACTTAAATTACACAACAATTTATTTTATTTTTATTTTATCAAATTAATTATATCATTTTTATAGAATACAAGATAATTCCATGAAATGAAACACCTACTCCATATCTTTAATACAAAGTAACTGTTTATTAAAGAATAATGTGTAAGGTATCAATAAATGGAAAAATCTTACAAAGTAGTTTCATTCATGTAGAATTACCCTGTTTAAAGATAGTTCAAAAATTTACAATTTGATACATTTGTTATACTCACTTTATATGTAATTTAATATTTGTTTAATAACAATTTAATAAGTTGATAAAAATACTTTGTGAAAGTTATGTTAAAACCCACTTTTTTACCACAGATTTCGCCTTCCACAGATTTCTCTACAATTTTTTTAAATTTTATTAGGAGCTTTAGCATAAAAGCTACTTATAAGAATGCGCCCTTGTTCTGCACGTTTATCCGTCTGGCCGTCCGGCCGTCCGCCGTTTGCACGATAACTTGAAAACGGATTAATTTTTTCAAACACTGTTTTCAGAAATATGACCATCAAAGTCTTAGCTCGGCCGTATCAATTTTTCAGAATTTTTCGTGGACCCCTTCAAGTCGAATCCACGTGCTAAAACAGTGATTGCAAAGAATTCAAAGATATTGGCATGTCATAACAATCGATTTGTCAAGAGGGAATATATTGTTACTTTCTGTTCATCTTTTAAGCATTATTGACATCGGCGCGCGCACGTGAAATCGCTTTGTCGACGCACGATTGCTCAAGTGCTCATAATCTATAAGCTTATTATAAGTAGCGGAAAAATGGAGCTACTTATTGGTTTTATTTTACACACGATTTGAATCACCCTTCATCATTTCTACATTTTTTTAGGTAGAAGGTTGAAATTCGGAATGTAGTTTATTATGGGCATGTGCACCTTCACTATTTAGTTTGGTTTTGATTAGCCCACTAAGGACGGAGTTTTGGGGGTGAAAATTAGAGGGGACCAAAAGGTGTATTTATGCATATAAAGGAGTGAAATTCCGTATCCAGATTCCTATAGGCAAGATCTACAGTATTATGAGATTTAGGCGCAATTGTTCCAGGGGGTTCGGATTTGCGGGGGTGGCAGTCACTTGGTCCTAAGAACTATGGCAACATATGGCATGTTTATATATCATACTTTCGGAAATGATGAAAAAGGAAAGAAGATACGAGGTTTTTTACATTTTATGCATATTACGTTCGAGAAAATCAATTTTTTTGATTGAAAAACTTGGCGAGAGGTAAAAAGTGCAGATAAAGGGGTAAAAATAGATGACCGCAGGATCTGCCACTTGCCTTCCCCTACTTGGGGGGGGGGGGGTAATATTTTACTGTTTCTGCTTCATTGATCTGAGAAACATCAAAGCTGGACTCAATTGATAGAAGACCTCAAAAATATGATCAGTGAACGTATGGGGAATGGACGAGGATAGAAAAACGCGAGTTACAAGGAGGCGATTTTAAGTAAAATCGACGAATTAACCGAGTCGGTGATGGCGATATAATCATCGAGAAATCCCCGAACGGTTATAGAGTGCCTATAAAGAGAGTGGCGACAACTCGGAAAGGATTTTGATTGGTTAACGCTCCGGACGCCATAGTTTTCCCAAAATAGCGTGCCGTTTGCATTACAGACAGGGTTGCCAGGTCCAAGCACTATTCGGTCGCCCAATTGGGGAACTTTAGTAGCCCAAAATCGCCCAATGCATGAAAATAGTCCCTTTTCCCTGACTTTCCCTGACCATGTTTCATTTCCCTGACTTTCCAGAATGTGGGAATTCCGCAAATCTACATTCAGGATTCCCACAGAAAATCTGTATCTCATTTCCCTGATTATCCCTGACATCGACGGTCTCATTTCCCTGAACAAATCGTAGTTTGTTTTTTTTTAAAATGTCTCTACAACAGCTTTTCAGACACAATTTTAATATTATTATTATTACTAGTTGTCACATTATACAAAATTAGTATTACTATCAGAATTAGTATTACGAGGCTTGTTCAAAAATTAAGTATCGTAAATTACAAACTTTTATTCTTCAAAAAAATACAAATCAAAATCAAAGATTAAAAGACATCGCTATAAATTGAATTGTTAAATCCTGTTAACATTTCATTAGTTGGGATGAAAGAATTACAACATTTGTTTTCACTTTGAAGTTGTGTTCTTATTCTAATGATTGCGTCTAACAAGGGTAACTCCATTCTATTTCGGAGAGGAGTTTTGACGTTATTCATGATGGAAAAGACTCTTTCGACGAATGCATTGCTGATAGGAAGAGTGAGAACTATGATATGACCTAATCACGCCTCTGGTCTTCCATTGGTCTTCTCGTCTCGTCCTCGTTTTAATAACTGTCTAAAACCAGTTTTTTTTGTTATTTGACAATAATTTCGCTCAAAAATCGTCACAAAATTCGCACAAAACAAATCGCCCAAAAATCGCAAAATTGTAATTTTAGTAGCCCAATTTAGTCGCAATCGCAAATTTGAAATTTTAGTCGCAATTTGAACAAAAAAGTAGCCCAATTTGCGATAAATCGCCCAACCTGGCAACCCTGATTACAGATATAGAGAAATTAATAGTTTTCGTTCCGTTTTTCGTTTTATTGTGCTTGTTTCTTAATTTTTGCTAATAAAATTGCATTATTAAAGTTTAAAACTTGCGGTTTTATTAGATCCGCTTTAAAATTAACGATTAAAGTGGCGAAGAGGGAAGGGAAAAAATAGTTTTTCATAATAAAGTATTTATTGTTTTACTGTTGTTCATAAAAATGTGAATCATACAAAATAAAGTAATTTTTTAATGATACAATAATAGATAAATGTTTCAAGGAATGTTAAAAAATTTTAATTTATATAATTTTTTTAATTTATATAATATCAAGGAATTTTTATTCAAGGGTCATTCGGGCCCAACGAGCAAGATTTTTATTCTTAAAAAATTCAAAACAAACCGTAAAAGCAATAGTAAAAATAACATGTAATAAGCACAACTTATTTAAGTCACGTAATATATTCAAACGGAGAAAAGTTTTGGAAAATGAAACTTGACATTTAAGTATTTTATAGATCGTTTGTAGTTTCAAAATTTATTTTTCAGTTGTTATTTAATTGCTAGACATTGAACTGATCAACGAGGCCTGATGACGAACGTAGTTGTTCGCGCAAAAAATTTCGCCAATTTTTTGTCTCTTTTAACACCTAGACGTAACTATTATAATTTTGGTTCTTATTCTTTAATTTATTTGCAACTTGCAAACACGAGAAAGTGACGTTAGAACTTTTCCACGATAAAAAGAATGTAAAAGTGAACCTAGATTTTTTCCTAAAACTAATCATCAATAATTGAGATTTTTTTTTTTTCATCTTTTGCAATAGATGTCAAATTTTTATTTTTG